>JAGFNQ010001772.1:0-89065 GCA_024364735.1 Boesenbergia rotunda
GGGCAAAACTTAGTCCTCTAACTAAGGTGCTTCCAAGGACAACTAGGGTGCCTCAGTTCACCTTTTGGTCAAAGTCAACTCTTGTGTTGACTTATCTCAGTCTTTGTCCGTGTGAGTGATTTCTGACCATCCAAGTTGAGCTCACCCAAACTCAACTTCAGCCTTCTCCTTGAACAGGCTTCCTCCCTGACTTCTTGTCTCTCAGACGTCACACACGTCCTTCTCGTCCATTAGTATACTCTTCCGTAGTTTATGTGTCTCTCGGACGCACCGAGTCTGTTGGCTCCCTTCCTGTGTCATCTTTCTCATCTACTACGTCTTCCGCTCGACTTTTTCTGCTCTTAAACTCCTATACATTTAGACACAAGGATCAAAATAATCAGAACCTAACTTGACTTTGTTGATCACATCAAAACTAACCTTGGGTACTTATAGTCTCTCCTTTTTTGATATACATCAACCCGAGTAAAATTAGGATAAACCAAACTAGAAAATAACATTATTTTACAAAAAATAATAAACCAGATTATTAAATAAAGTACACAAAATATTGCAACCTCCCCCTTAACCCTCAAAATTCTCTCCATTTGATCACATCAAAAAATTGAGATTAACAAAAAAATTAAAAGATATTTCATACTTTAGCAAGAAAAGAATATGAAAGATTTCTAAAGGGTAAAAAATAATTTTTCTGAGTGAAAAATATAGTTTTTCAAAAAACTTTTGCATAAAGAAACAAAAAAATATATTCGAAAGTATATTTCAGACTCAGTTTTCTTCATGAAAAATAGTTAATGATTTTCTCAGTATGTAAAATCTAACAGAGTTAAGAAAAATAATTCATAGGAATTTTATCTCTGAGATTTTTAATATTTAAATTTTATTTTTTAAAATAAATTTATAAAAAAAATCATCTGTTAATCAGAAAATTCTCAAACTCCTGTCTACCAGTTAAAGTAGGCAATCTGACTACGTAAAAAATTTCAAAGAAAAATAAATTTTTAAGTGAGTTGAAAAAAAATTCATTACAAAACTTGGAAACTTTGAGAAATAATTTTTAAAATTAGATTTCGACTTCAAAAATCTTAAAAAATTTTCTCAACGTTCAAATTGTAACGTTTAGATTTTGAAAAATTAGATTTTTTTAAAAATATTTTTAAAGTATTTTTGAAATTAAAAATTTAATTTACTAATGAAAATTTTGTTTTATTGTTAAAAAATTCCGAAAAAATTTTTGCAAGTAGATAACATGATTATCTATCATAGAAAAATTTCAAACAAATTAAAACATGCTTTCAAAAGGTTTTTCAATTACTCATGAATTTCTAAAGCAATTCATTTCTAACTACTAAACATGCATAAAAATAATGATCTAACAATTTAAGACAGATTTAGGAATCAATATAAATCTTTACCTATTGAATTTATCAAAAATTTAGATGAAATATAATTTTTAAATACTTTTGTAATTTGCCCCTATGATTCCTTATGTACCAATTTAATCCTCTAGTATATTTAATATTTATTATTGGAGCATATAAAAAATTTGAGCATGTGAAATCCTTTTCTAATATCTCTACTTGTTTTTTTTAATTTCATGTTTTCAATTTTAACTTGATCAAATTCTTCTTTTAATTTTTAAAGTTGGTCAGATAAGCATGCATACTCTTTCTTTGACTTTATAAATTTAGTCCTACTCTTTCTTTGACTTTATAAATTTAGTCCTATTTTTATATAATGATTTGCTTAGCATGTTAACACATTCATATAGTTGGTTTGGAGGAAGCTTACATACCTTATCATTTCATAGGTAGATGCTCCTTCATCATCATTGTCATCTTTTGAAGTATCTCTCCCTTCATCGATGCTTATTTCGGATGAGCTTTCGTTGTCTTTTGGTAGGTATTCGACTATTAGTAATACTAGTTTGACAGTGTCTTTGGTCTTAGACTCGTCTGAAAATGAGTTAGTATTCATCGAACAGTCAAATTCTACTTCTTTTGGTTATTCGTGGAGTTTCAACCCCTTATGCCAGAGATCATTAGCAGATGTGTATGATCCAATCCTTTCGAGCTCCTCAACTAATGGTACGCTTAAAAGATAGAACTCAGTCTTTCCGTTTGCCTTGAACTCGTCGCATTGTTTCTCAGTCCAGTAGTATTATTTTAGTTCTTCTCCCTCCTTATCGTTGTGTGCTTCAATACCATATTTAATTGTTAGTAAAATATTAAAATCAATTTTAAAGGATACTTCCATATGACATTTCCAAAACTCGAACTCTCCCTCGAACTTTAGTGTGTCAATACTTGATCCGACCATTGTCTTATTGCTTTAAATGACGGTTAGTCCGCCTGAAGTGGTTGGATTTTGATACCACTTATTGGTCCCATACAAGCCGACTACAGAAAGGGGGGGGGGGGGGGGGGGTGAATAACCCTGCCAATATAAAACTAGATTTTTGCTATTCTCTAATAACGATAGACAAATTAATTTGGGCAATTTACCAAAGGGCGTACCCAAGAATACGTATTTACCAAACGGTGTCTTATGGTTTCATTTTCACCAAAGCGCACACTTAATAATAGTGAACTTCCCCTTATACCCCACCTGTCAATCAAATACTGCATGCAATTCTCTTTCCCTTTCTCTTTCTCTTTGTCAGTAACGAATTTCGAGATGGACCATAAAAAGATGTTCCTTTATATTTTGATAATAATATTATGGAATCTTTTTCAAAACAAAAAAATATTGAAATTAATTAAAATATTTTTATTAAATTAAAACTAAAAAACATTTCAGCCGGCCACGTTGAGCCTGAAATGTTTCCATTTCAGGCCCAACGTGCCCAATATTAAGGGTCATTTCTCGATTCTTTGATATTACATTTTAACACCTCGGAGAAGTCCAAATAAACAATGGATAGCAAATTTGAACTCCTTGTAACCTCAGAAATCCACAGGAACTGAAATTTTTACAATCGGAGCTCTCTAGGTCAATCAATGGTCATTTGGAGTCATTGGGGCCTGAAATGGAAAAATTTCAGGCCCACGTTGGGCCTGAAATGTTTCATTTCAGGCCCACATTGGGCCTGAAATGAAACATTTCAGGCCCCAATGACTCCAAATGGCCACTGATTGACCTAGAGAGCTCCGATTATAAAAATTTCAGTTCCTGTGGATTTCTGAGGATACAAGGAGTTCAAATTTGCTATCCATTGTTTATTTGGACTTCTCCGAGGTGTTAAAATGTAATATCAAAGAATCGAGAAAACATCACATTGGGCCTGAAATGGGCACGTTGGGCCTGAAATGGAACTGAAATCCACAGAAACCTGAGAAGTCCAAATAAACAATGGATAGCAAATTTAAACTCCTTGTAACCTCAGAAATCCACAGGAATTGAAATTTTTACAATCGGAGCTCTCTAGGTCAATCAGTGGCCTTTTGGAGTCATTGGGGCCTGAAATGGAAAAATTTCAGGCCCACGTTGGGCCTGAAATGTTTCATTTCAGGCCCACGTTGGGCCTGAAATGGAAACATTTCAGGCCCAATGTGGGCCTGTAATGAAACATTTCAGGCCCACGTGAAATTTTTCCATTTCAGGCCCCAATGACTCCAAAAGACCACTGATTGACCTAGAGAGCTCCGATTGTAAAAATTTCAATTCCTGTTGATTTCTGAGGTTACAAGGAGTTCTAATTTGCTATCCATTATTCATTTGGACTTCTACGAGGTATTAAAATGTAATAATGAAGAATCGAGAAGAAATCACACATCAGGCCTTTTAGGGTCATTGGGTCTGAAATGGTTGGACACCTATTGCATTGGTGATATCTAATATATAGATGTTTGGACACCTAAAATATCATCTCCTACCTCTGACCTCTCTATTCATATGGAATTTTCAGAAATCCAGATATGGGAGGTCCATCAGTGGGTTTTGGTCAAAACTCACTGATATTTCTAAACTACTCCTATTTGATTGGTGATATCTAATATATAGATGTTTGGACACCAAAAACATCATCCCTACCTCTAACCTCTCTATTCATATGGAATTTTCAGAAATCCAGATATGGGAGGTCCATCAGTGAGTTTTGATCAAAACTCACTGATATTTCTAAACTAATCCTATTTGATTGGTGATATCTAATATATAGATGTTTGGACACCTAAAACATCATCTCCTACCTCTAACCTCTCTATTCATATGGAATTTTTAGAAATCCAGATATGGGAGGTCCATCAGTGAGTTTTGACCAAAACTCAGTGGATTTTCAGAAATATCAGTGGGTTTTGGTCAAAACTCACTGATGGACCTCCCATATTTGGATTTCTGAAAACTCCATATGAATAGAGAGGGTAGAGGTAGGAGATGATGTTTTAGGTGTCCAAACATCTATATATTAGATATCACCAATCAAATAAGAGAGTTTAGAAATATCAGTGAGTTTTGATCAAAACTCACTGATGGACCTCCCATATCTGGATTTCTGAAAATTCCATATGAATAGAGAGGTTAGAGGTAGGAGATGATGTTTTAGGTGTCCAACCATCTGTATATTAGATATCACCAATCAAATAGGAGTAGTTTAGAAATATCAGTGAGTTTTGGTCAAAACTCACTGATGGACCTCCCATATCTGGATTTCTGAAAACTCCATATGAATAGAGAGGGTAGAGGTAGGAGATGATGTTTTAGGTGTCCAAACATCTATATATTAGATATCACCAATCAAATAGGAGTAGTTTAGAAATATCAGTGAGTTTTGATCAAAACTCACTAATGGACCTCCCATATCTGGATTTCTGAAAATTTCATATGAATAGAGAGTTTAGAGGTACGAGATGATGTTTTAGGTGTCCAACCATCTGTATATTAGATATCACCAATCAAATAGGAGTAGTTTAGAAATATTAGTGAGTTTTGGTCAAAACTCACTGATGGACCTCCCATATCTGGATTTCTGAAAACTCCATATGAATAGAGAGGGTAGAGGTAGGAGATGATGTTTTAGGTGTCCAAACATCTATATATTAGATATCACCAATCAAATAGGAGTAGTTTAGAAATATCAGTGAGTTTTGGTCAAAACTCACTGATGGTCCTCCCATATCTGGATTTCTGAAAACTCCATATGAATAGAGAGGGTAGAGGTAGGAGATGATGTTTTAGGTGTCCAAACATCTATATATTAGATATCACCAATCAAATAGGAGTAGTTTAGAAATATCAGTGAGTTTTGATCAAAACTCACTGATGGACCTCCCATATCTGGATTTCTGAAAACTCCATATGAATAGAGAGGGTAGAGGTAGGAGATGATGTTTTAGGTGTCCAAACATATATATATTAGATATCACCAATCAAATATGAGTAGTTTAGAAATATTAGTGAGTTTTGGTCAAAACTCACTGATGGACCTCCCATATCTGGATTTCTGAAAACTCCATATGAATAGAGAGGGTAGAGGTAGGAGATGATGTTTTAGGTGTCCAAACATCTGTATATTAGATATCACCAATCAAATAGGAGTAGTTTAGAAATATCAGTGAGTTTTGGTCAAAACTCACTGATGGACCTCCCATATCTGGATTTCTGAAAACTCCATATGAATAGAGAGGGTAGAGGTAGGAGATGATGTTTTAGGTGTCCAAACATCTATATATTAGATATCACCAATCAAATAGGAGTAGTTTAGAAATATCAGTGAGTTTTGATCAAAACTCAGTGATGGACCTCCCATATCTGGATTTCTGAAAACTCCATATGAATAGAGAGGGTAGAGGTAGGGGATGATGTTTTAGGTGTCCAAACATCTATATATTAGATATCACCAATCAAATAGGAGTAGATTAGAAATATCAGTGAGTTTGACAAAACCATGATGGACTCATATCTGGATTTCTGAAAAATTATATAATAGATCAAGTAGAGGTATATATGACCAGATGGATCCATATCGGATTCTGAAAATCCATATGAAAGAAGCAGAGTAGGAGAGAATTAGGTGCCAAACATCTATATATTAGATATCACCAATCAAATAGGAGTAGTTTAGAAATATCAGTGAGTTTTGGTCAAAACTCACTGATGGTCCTCCCATATCTGGATTTCTGAAAACTCCATATGAATAGAGAGGGTAGAGGTAGGAGATGATGTTTTAGGTGTCCAAACATCTATATATTAGATATCACCAATCAAATAGGAGTAGTTTAGAAATATCAGTGAGTTTTAATCAAAACTCACTGATGGACCTCCCATATCTGGATTTCTGAAAACTCCATATGAATAGAGAGGGTAGAGGTAGGAGATGATGTTTTAGGTGTCCAAACATCTATATATTAGATATCACCAATCAAATAGGAGTAGTTTAGAAATATCAGTGAGTTTTGACCAAAACCCACTGATGGACCTCCCATATCTGGATTTCTGAAAATTCCATATGAATAGAGAGGTCAGAGGTAGGAGATGATATTTTAGGTCTCCAAACATCTATATATTAGATATCACCAATGCAATAGGTGTCCAACCATTTCAGGCCCAATGACCCTAAAAGGTCTGATGTGTGATTTCTTCTCGATTCTTCATTATTATATTTTAATACCTCGTAGAAGTCCAAATGAATAATGGATAGCAAATTTGAACTCCTTGTAACCTCAGAAATCCACAGGAATTGAAATTTTTACAATCGGAGCTCTCTAGGTCAATCAGTGGCCTTTTGGAGTCATTGGGGCCGGAAATGGAAACATTTCAGGCCCACGTTGGGCCTGAAATGTTTCCATTTCCGGCCCCAATGACTCCAAAAGGCCACTGATTGACCTAGAGAGCTCCGATTGTAAAAATTTCAATTCCTGTGGATTTCTGAGGTTACAAGGAGTTCTAATTTGCTATCCATTGTTTATTTGGTCTTCTCAGGTTTCTGTAGATTTCAGTTCCATTTCAGGCCCAACGTGCCCATTTCAGGCCCAACGTGATGTTTTCTCGGTTCTTCATTATTACATTTTAACATCTTGAAGAAGTCCAAATAAAAAATGGATAGCAAATTTGAACTCCTTGTAACCTCAGAAATCCACAGGAACTGAAATTTTTACAATCGGAGCTCTCTAGGTCAATTAGTAGCCTTTTGGAGTCATTGAGGCCTGAAATGGAAAAATTTCAGGCCCACGTTGGGCCTGAAATGAAACATTTCAGGCCCAACGTGGGCCTGAAATGAAACATTTCAGGCCCCAATAACTGCAAAAGGCCACTGATTGACCTAGAGAGCTCCGATTGTAAAAATTTCAGTTCTTGTGGATTTCTAAGGTTACAAGGAGTTCAAATTTGCTATCCATTGTTTATTTGGACTTCTCCGAGGTGTTAAAATGTAATATCAAAGAATCGAGAAAAGATCCTTAATATTGGGCACGTTGGGCCTGAAATGGAAACATTTCAGGCCCACGTTGGGCCTGAAATGGAACCATTTCAGGCCCAACGTGGCCGGCTAAAATATTTTTTAGTTTTAATTTAATAAAATTATTTTAATTAATTTCAATATTTTTTTGTTTTGAAAAAGATTCCATAATATTACTATCAAAATATAAAGGAACATCTTTTTATGGTCCATCTCGAAATTCGTTACTGACAAAGAGAAAGAGAAAGGGAAAGAGAATTGCATGCAGTACTTGATTGACAGTAGGGGTATAAGAGGAAGTTTACTAAAATATGTGCGCCCTTTGGTAACATTGAAACCATGATACGCCTTTTGGTAAATACCTATTCTTGGGTACGCCCTTTGATAAATTGCCGAATTAATTTAAGCAATTAAGATAAACATTAACAACTAACCAAGAATAGTAAGAGACTCGGATTTACTTGATTGAACCAAGGCGATTGTTAATCCAAGGTGTTGAAAAATCTCGGTATGAAAAACTCCTTTGTTGTAAGTGGAGAAGCTTCTTACAGATGTTTAAAGGCTTTGAAAAGAATAGGAAAATGATTACTAGTTGTTATTCCCTATTCTTAGCTCTAGTAGGCTACTTATAGCCCAAAACAGGAAGTTATCATTATGCTGACGTGGACCTAAAACACCTTAGTTGTAACCTGAGGCACCTAAGTTGGATAAATTTTTATCCACTAGGCAACGATCGCTCAATGATAAGTTTTATAAGACGTCTCAGTTCTGAACTAAGGCGTCTCAGTTCCGATCTAAGACGCCTCGAGTATCAACTGAGAAACCTTAGTTTATCTTTTGCGCAAAACTCAGTCCTCTTAACTGAAGCGCGTCCAAGGATAAATGAGGTGCCTCAGTTGACCATTTGGTCAAAGTCAACTCTTGTGTTGACTTTTCTCAGTCATCATCCACATGGGTGATTTCTGGTCATCCAGAGTTGAGCTCACACGAACTCGACTCCGGCCTTCTCCTCGAATGGTCTTCCTCAGTTTCTCTTCCCTCAGATGTCGCACATGTCCTTTTGGTCCACCGGTATATTCTTTCGCAGTCTATGCGTCCCTCGGAGACACCGAGCCCGTCTTCCTCCTTCCCATGTCATTTTTCTCATCTGCTTCGTCTTTCGCTCGACTTCTTATGCTCTTAAACTCTTGCACACTTAGACACAAGAATCAAAGACAACCAAGACTTAACTTGATTTGACTGATCATATCAAAATTAACCCGAGATACTTATAATTTATGTTGCTTTGAGATTAAAAGGATCAATTGTTGCCATGCCCAACAACAATTCTTAAACCTTTGTTTAGTTTTACTTTTGTTCAAAAAGGAGTGTTAATCATAACGATTATTATAGGATTGTAGCTTTAGTCTTACATTAAATACTTATACGTACATACAAATCCTTAGGTTAATCATATTGCCCTAGGATTTAGCATAGATGATAAATACATTATAGTTTATTTGTAATGGATAGGGTTCAAGTTATAGAGAATATATTGTCTAGGTTTGTTCCATCGGACACTTGACACTTATGTTCCTAATAAAACTCCTTTCATCGATATGTTAGATCAGGTAGATGAATCTAGGATGACCGATTCAGCCCTATCCTTTCATCAATATGGGACCATCACATTGGGGACCATTAATGTGACAATTCTATAATTTTTTTTATATTAGGTTAATCATATTTTCCTATCCTAAAACTAAACACATAATCAATTATTACTGAAAACTAACACTTAATTAGTCATGAACATATTTATTTCATGTCTACATATCTTCTTCTGCACTTCACACACAAATGTAGGATTTATTGGTATGTCTTCACATGGCCTGTTGACCAAAACAATAGCAAACAGGGGAACGGTCTTCATCAAAAACTATATAGACCAAGGGAAGTTTAATTAGAATTAATGATAATAATCATGGAGTTTTATCTTTTTTATTTATTAAATCATAGATTATTAATGTTATTATATATATTATTTAATTAATATTAATATTTTTATGAAAAATGTTGAAAATTAATTTTTTTTTGGCCAAGTCAACGGAAGCAAGAATGAGAATAGAGATGAGGATTTAATTCCCATTATGTCAGGAGGAATCTTAAATTAGATAGAATCTCCATCAACTAATTTTTTCTTAATTTATCTACGTCCTCAGATCTAAATTCAACCACATAAATTGTAAATTAATATCAATGAATTTTTTAATAGGTAGAATAAAAATTTAAAGATGTGCACGCAAACTCATGGAATTATTTTGCAAATGGTGGGGTAAATGGGAATAGACTTTGTGATTTTGATATTATGAAAATTAAATACGCGAAATGAGAAGTCCAGAAACCTGTGTGCGAGATTCAATAAAATGTCAAAAAAAAAAAAAGCATATGGAAATTAGAGATTCAGACTGTACTCCTGGATAAAATTACTAGGAAGAGGTTGTTTCACCATCTTTTGTGCCGAGATATGTCTTTATAACCATTAAAATGGTGAAAGATTAATTTCTAGCAAATACATTAAGATTATTGATTCATTTCGGTATAAAAGATGGAACTACTTTTGCTTACCTGAAATCGAGAAGGCTTCCTTCTTCAATGGTGGATACTTTAGAAGAAGGAAAATCAGAATTAGCGAAATGGTCTCCAAACCTTGAGAGGTGAGAGGATGGAAAGAAGGAACTCAAGCTCGAAGCAAGTTCTTATGATCAGACGTCGCTCAAGCTAACGATGCCTTTTTTCTGCACCTTTTCAGCTGTACCAATCTAACTTTTAAGAAATAATTGAGAATAATCTGGCAATGAATAAAGAAAACCATATAATAAATAGAGAATCACATTTTATAACGTTTATATAAGTAATTAAATCGAGTCAAATTGAATCAAATCTAAATAATTATTCAAATTTGATTTATTTTTTTATTATGAGTTTTCATTTAATTATTATTAGTTCTCAATTCAAATTTATTTAAATATTTAAAATTTTTATATTTTAAATTTATTTAATTGATTAATAAATTTGATAATATAAATTTATTTATTTAATTGATAAAAATTTTATTTATGAATATAATTTGTCAACGTGATTCATATTAATAAATTAAATATATATGTTGAAAGTTATTTATTTAATTTAATAAATTATTTAGATTTATTCATTTAACAAATATAAATAAAATCATACTCAATCAAATACCAAATTTATGTATGAATATTTAATTCATTAATAACCCTAATTTTAAAGAGCTCAAAAACCCTTGCTCTTTTGCCAAAACAAACCTCACGAAAAATATTTTGATTTTTTTGTCATAAAAATTATAACCGTACTTTAATTTAAAACAAAATTACGTATGACTTTAATTTTATCTATAAGCATCACTATACTTTCATAATATTATTTATTCGTTTCAATATAATATGTTACAAAAAGCCCTATTTAGGGCCTTAAAAAAATAAAATTCAATACTACTTCAGTGCCAAAAATTATTTGAAAGTAGTAGAAACAATATTAGTGAGAAAATAATCCTCATAATTTGGAAACAAAAGTGATCTTTTAGTCCATAACCATTTTGATAAAAAAATAAAATAAAATAAAATTTTAATACCATAAAAAGGTATCTGTTGGCTGATTTTTATTATATAAATAAATGCGGTATTATCAGCACAAGCAAGCCCCATCTTTAACTCAATACCACCAGAATAAGAACACAAGCTATCAAAAGCAGATAACAGGACGATAAGAAGGCAGAAACAGTAGGTAGAAGTCGGAGCAACAACTTTTCTCAACAAAAGATTCGCTCGACACAAAACAGTTTTAAAAAGTGCAGCGATCAAATAAGTGCAGACGAACCACAAAGCAGAGCCTCTCTTGAAATGGTTGAAGAGTAGAGCATTATTGAGATGGAGATCATTCTGATCATGTGCCAGCTTTACGGCGGCCAACTCGAGCCACAAAACCAGCTTTGATGGGCGCTACTGACCGCGAAGATCCACACTGCAGTTTCAATAAGCATAATCGAGTCAAAAGGAATGAATCCCAGAATCAAATGTGAGATAGACTGACATCCGGATGCATTCCAACCTGATAAGAAAGGATTGCATTGCATTCCCAGACAATAAACAGAAGTACAAAGCGTAACTGTTGCACATGCTGATCAGAGACGTGATACTCGAATAGTAACATTCAGATCTTTTAAATCACTTTGAATTTGAACTAACTGTAATTTTCTTTTCAACCTTTTATTTCCTTGAGCCACCAACTCTAATCAATTGGACTTGCCTAACTATAAAAGTTAAAGGTCGTACCAATTCACTTATTTTATCATCTGTTAAACCTACATTTTGCTCCTGTAATATAGTTTTGTCTTCTCTAGCAACCTTAATTGTCCATCTTAAGGTTCTCATGCTTGCACATTAAGCCCTTTTGTACCTTTACCTATTCAGTACTTTTTGTTAATGCCGGAAGCACCAGATCGAACCTTATTTTGATAGGTGACAAAGGTTCAAGTTAAGCTGGTTTGTGTGTACTGATGAACTTGTGAAGCTTGCAGGAAAGTCCTAGGTAAACTAGGCAAGAAGTTTTGACCTGCAGGGTTGAGCACGAAGTCCTGGTCGGGGATCGGGCAACGAAGACTTGGTGAGTGAAGCCGAGCACGAAGTCTTGGTCCAGGGGACCGAGTAGAAGACTTTGCCGAGCGAGAATTGCGGACAGGAGTCGAGACGGGTCAAGGTCGAATGTCGTCGAGTTTCGGGTTCTCGGAGACCGAGCAAAAGTCCAACCGGAAGTTCCGAGTGGCAGCAGGTAAACTCTCCTGAGAGGAGTAGGTGAGGACGCGTTCCCCGGGAGGGAACAGTAGGCGTCGGTCCGACCTAGGGTTTCATGTGAAACCTAAAAGTCAGGACCAAGACAGCACTGGCTGTAATCCATGCATACTTTAATTATTTATATTATTGTGGAACTAACCCTTGTTGCAGCTGAAGAAGTTGAACCAGTTGGACTAGGGTGCCTGAATGGGACTCAGGCGCCTGGGAGCTGGCAACGGGTGGCTGAGCTGGCGCAACGGTCAAGCTTGCGTGGCGAGTGCTGAGTGGAGGAGCCACATCGGCTCTCAGGCGCTTGAAAGGAACTAGGGCGTCTGAGCCAGGATAAAGTTTGACTGCGCAGCGGATAGAATTGCTGCCCGAGAAGCTGCGACTAGGGCGCCTGAATGGCCTTTCAGGTGCCTAGAAGACTACTATATAAAGGGGTCGAGAGCAGCACCCCAGCATATCAATTAACACTCTGCAATCATTCTGTTCTCCTGTGTGCTATGCGATCAAAGCCTCGACGACGCCAAACGTCGTCCGACTCTCCGAGCGAAGAACTTCAACTCATTCAAAAAGGAGTCGGTATATTTGTTTTATTTTAATTGCACACTAAAATTTTGTAATTTGTACATTCATTCGACTATTAGTGATTGCCCAATGCAAACGATCAAGGATTGTGAGCCTTGCAGTAGGAGCCGCTCAAGACTCCGAAGCAAGTAAAACTGACTTGTGTTAGCGTGATGTGTTTTGTTTTCCGCTGCGTACTCGATCGTTCTAAAAATCTGAAATATCTTTAAAGCGATATTCACCCCCCCTCTATCACTCTATCTCGATCCTACAATTGATATCAAAGCGGGGCCTGCTCAATTTGGTGAAACCACCGCTTGAGGTTTTTTTCGGATTTTCGTTGTTTTTTTTTCCTTCGAGCATATTTTATTTTTATTCCCACACTACTAATCCAAGACAAAAGTCTTGGTACATTTGTCTCTCTTTGTTTTTTTGCAAGACTATTCTCTTCGTTTCTTCCCTGATGGCCATGCAAGAAGGCTACAACACTGCTCGTCTGCCTCTCTTCTCTAGGGAAGATTTCGATTATTGGAAGAGCCGAATGAAAATTCACCTGAAGACTCAAGTGAACATGTGGATCATAATTTAAACCGGATTCGATCTTCCAAGAGACGAGCAAGGGACGGTGCTGAGCTATGATAAATGGGGCACATCTGCCAAGAGAAGAATTGAAGCAGATGCAAGAGCAACACAGACTCTCCAGTATGGACTCACGAAAGAGGAGTTGAACCGCGTCAGACCTTTCAGCAGCGCCAAAGAATTGTGGACTAAGCTGATAGAACTCCACAAAGGAACATCCGACACCAAGGTAAGCCGTCGTGATTTACTATTAAATAAATTTTACAATCTAAAAATGCAGGACGGAGAAACCGCTTCCCAACTACACGCTCGGATACAAGAAATTATGAACGAGCTCCACATCATAAGACACACAATTGAAAACAGATTTAATCAGGTATACACTTAACTCCTCGCTGTGAGCATCTATGGTTGATGCTTACAAAATTTCTAAAGATTTATTTAAGATAAAATTAAACGAATTATTTTCAAAGTTTGAATTACATGAATAAATTAACGATTCACTTGCAGAGAAAGGTATTACTTTATTTGCAGAAAAAATAAAAAAGAAGGCACCAGAACCAGAACCGGATTCTGACTCGGAATCCGAAGAAGAAGAACTGGCGGAGCTTGTAAACGTCGTTTGGAAGTTGTTCAAAGCTCGAAAAGTCTAAACGAAAAAGATGGGACAGCCAAAGGACGATCCAGCTGGACCAAAGAATAAGGCGGACCTCACCTGTTATGGGTGTGGAAAGAAGGGGCACTTCAAATCCGAATGCCCGAACGCAATAGAGACGAAAAAGCAATGGAGGAAGAAGGCATTACAAGCAACCTGGGATGAGTCGTCTTCGGAATCGGACAAGGATGAACCAACCCACTCCAACCTCCTAGCGTTAAGGGCCCAAGATAAGATCGGTGTCGACTCCGAATCAGAAGAGGAAACGGAGCAAGGAACTGTCTCACTGTCGGAAACTGGCCGACTAAAGGTAACGGGTTATTCTGAATCGGATATTTACGAACTTATTTCTTATCTATCTCGTAAACTAGCTAAGTCTTATGACTGGGTCAAATCTCTCCAAGAGGAGGTAAAACTCCTTAAGAAAGAGACCAACTCGAGTTCTTTGACTGAGCAAGTTAAGAGGGAAACCTCAACTCAAGTCTAAAGACTTGAGGAAGAGAATTTCTCTCTGAAAGCTCAAGTCAAAGAACTCAGAGCAATTTTGGAACAGTTTATCTTGGGTTCCAAGAATCTTGATCTGATTCTTGGAAAACAGAAGTTTATTCTAAATCGATCCGAAATTGAATTTAAAAACAATAAGCGATTTAGATCTTATTATTCAGTAGTGAACCGCCCTAACACCCGAGTCCAAGCATGGGTCCCTAAATTAAGCTTGACTAATCAAGCCGGACCAAATCAATATTGGATCCCTAAGGTTCATATCCATTATTTAAAAAGACCATATCAAGGATATGATCCAGGGGAAGTAAAGAAAAAGACTATTCATGTGATTAGGTAGCTTTTATTGAATACCTTGTCTGATGTTTGCTTATTTTTTATTTTTTATTTTTATTGTTATCTTTGTTTAAGATTAAAAATGGTTAGGTAAGGACCAGGTCTGAGTGAAACTTGCACAACCTACTATTAGAGTGGGACGAGCTGATAGTACGTTATGAAAACCGTCTGGGGAGTCAAGTAGAAGAAGGCGTTTTCTATTTGGTCTTCTTAGTCCGGTGGAACTAGCCGAAACTACCTCGCCACATCCTCGACTAGTTAGACCAATAATTCTGAACGAGAAATTTAAAAATATTATTTCTTTATGCGACTTTGTTTAGGAAAGGGTTGTTGATCCAATAAGGCTAAGGTCAAAGAAAGCCTCTGTGCCTCGCTAAGACCTAGAAGCCAAATATTGAAATATATTTTTAAATTACTAATTCTTAAATCTGAATCTAACTCAAGTTTCAATCATATCTTAAATTCAACTTAACTTCAAGATAAAATTAAAATTATCTCACAAAACAAATAACGTACCCTGATTTGTTATTTAGAAATGAGTGAGATGATTAGGATAAATAAAAATAGACTAACCCAAATCTTTTCCAAAAATTTCTTTCAAACTCTACTCATTTTTTTTAAAAAAAAATCTTTTTCAAATTTCTACTTAATCTTTTTCAAATTTTTTTTTCAAACTTTACCTAATCTTTTTCAAAAATACTTTTTTTTTTTTCAAAATTCTTTTCAATCCAATTAATCAGATAAAACTGATTAAACTAAACTCTGTCTAACAAAATCAACATAGACTTAACATGCTTAATCACTTAGTTTGGGTGAGATAGACTAGGCAAGTGAACTTGAACAATCTATCCTATACTTCTACTAAACTAAATCCAAACAAAGTCACTTTATGTGCAGAAGACTTGGACCAGTGGATGTTGGATAGTGGATATTCCAGACATATAACTGAAACAAGTCAAAGTTCACCAAGATAAAATACAAGGACCTAGGAATAGTGGCGTTTGACAACAACACTACACTTAAGGTAATCGGGTCAGGTAACATTAAACTGAACTCCGACTTTACTATTAAAAGGGTGCTTTTGGTTGATAATTTTAAATTTAATTTACTTAGTATTAGTTAACTCTGTGATACTGGATATTTAGTCACTTTTACCAACCAAAACTGCCTGATTAAGAACTTACAAGACCCAGGGGTTACCCTGAAAGGACTTAGGAAAAGTAACGTCTATATCATAAACCTACCTACCTCACTTAAGTGCTATCTAACTTAGGTAGAATAAACTAAACTCTGGCATAGGAGATTAGGACATGTCAATCTAAAGTTAATCTCCAGACTCAGCCAAAAAGGACTAGTCAAAGGCATACCCAAACTTAGGAATATTGAAAATTCAATTTGTGGTCCATGTCAACCAGGTAAACAGACCAAGTCTACCCACAAACTTACCCAACCCGACCTGACCCAATCTGTACTTGAGCTCTTACATTTGGACCCATTTGATTCTCATGGAGCCAAGTCACTAAGCGGAAACCGGTACTGCTTAGTTATAATCGATGATTATTCTAAATTTACTTGGGTCCAATTTCTTAAAACCAAAAATCAATGTATTGAAACCTTTGAAACTTTAACTAAAATCCTTGAAAATCATAAAGATGTCAAAATTAAAAGAATTCGAAGTGATCACGAGGGAGAATTCGAAAATCTAAAGTTTACTGAATTCTGCAATAAAAATAGAACCCTCCAAGAAGCAGCTAGAGCCATGCTTAATGAATATAACTTAGCTAAACACTTTTGGGCAGAAGCAGTTAGCACTGTCTGCTATAAAAATAGATAAAATAGATATTTTCATGAATTTTCCTACCCTAGGACTCCCCAACAAAATGGTCTAGTTGAAAGATAAAATAGAACTCTCCAAGAAGCAGCTAGAGTCATGCTTAATGAATATAACTTAGCTAAACACTTTTGGGCAGAAGAAGTTAGCACTGTCTGCTATATTCAAAATAGGATCCTTATCAATAAAAGACATAATAAGACCCCTATGAAATCTATTATAATAAATCACCCAACTGATCAGATTATAGGTGATCCAACTTTAGGGGTAAAAACAAGGTCATCCTATAAAACCTAAGTCAGGTTGTACTGATTTTAAAGATTGAACCTAAGACTATAGAAGAGGCCTTACCTGACCCAGACTGGATCATAGCCATGTAGGAAGAATTAGCCCAGTTTGATAGAAACCAAGTCTGGGACTTAGTACCTAAACCTGAAGATAAATCCATTATAGATACTAAGTGGGTATCTAGGAATAAATTAAACGACCAAGATGAAATAGTTAGAAATAAAGCCCGTTTAGTAGCTAAAGGCTTTAGACAGGTTGAGGGGTCAGACTATGATAAAATTATAATATTATTATAAATTCGAAATGAAAGGATACAAGATAAAAAAATCACACTTGCATAAAATTTAAAAATAATATATAAATTAAACATAAAGTGAAATTATAAAATACTAATTCAAGAGTTGTTGTATTGTGATCAAATATGTTCAACTAATTTAACATTAAGTTGATTATGCACATGACTGTCACGTAGTTTGGAATTTATCCGGAGATAATCATGAAATTCTCAGTTTGAACCCTGTATGGGTTGTGCGGGTTCGTCACCTTCATTGCTATATCAATTTATCACGTGATCCCTCTCAGCTTCCATAATCATATTGTGCAAAATAATACATGCTAACATAATATGTTTTAACTTTTTTCTATACCAATAATAAGCTGGACCTCTAACAATTGCCATCGAGCTTAAAGTACCCCAAATGTTCGTTTAACCTCTTTTCTTGCAGCATCTTGTTTTTCCTTGAACAACCTTCTCTTGGGATCTTCCGAGCAAGGAAAAGTCTTCATGAAAATAACCTATTCCGAATATCTTCCTTCTGTCAGATAATAACCCTTCTTATATTGAGTTCCGTTGACCGTGAAATTAATCTCCGGGGTATTTTCTTGCAAGACGTTATTGAATATGGAAGATTCGTACAACACATTAAGATCATTACTTGAACCTGCGACACCAAAGAATGTATGTCATATCAACAAGTCTTGAGATGTGACTGCTTCAAGCACGATTGTTGATGATCCATGACCTCTTGTAAATTGACCTTTCCAAACAACTGAATAATTTTTCTATTCACAATGCATGCAATTAAGATTGCCCAATATTCCAGGAAAGTCGTGCCTCTCCTCATGAAATTGAAGAAGATGTTGAACATCATCAGCATTCAGCCTCTCAAGTATTGATCACCAAAGAGTTCAATTACATAAACACAAAACTTGAAAAGATACTTTATGGCGGTTGATTCACCTATGCGTAGGTACTCGTTAAGATGGTTGATTGGGACTCCATAAGCTAATTTACGAATCGTAGCTATGTATTTTTGTAGTGGTGACAAACCTTTTCTTCTCACAACATTATTCCTATGTTGAATCAGCCTCTCTTAATCAATAACTTAAATTGGGGATTCACGGTCAAACAATAGAGTCTTTGGAGCAAACATCGGAGTAATTGGATCACTTTCCGTCAGAGATATAAAAGACATACCGATTACAGGTGGATTAGATGGATAATTATATAAATATATAGATTATATGGATAATTTAGTGGATATGAACCATATGAGTTATTTGGTGGGTATGGATTATGTGGATCATTTGGTGGATACGGAAAATATAGATAATTTGGTAGCATTTGAAAATTTTGAAAAGAAATATTTTCTAAAAAAGCCTTGATTATTTTCATCCATTCAGAGAAAAATAATAGAGAGGATATTTTTAGAGGGAGGGAGGGAGGGGGGGGGGGAGGTGTTTGAAATTGAAATAAGTTATGTAAAGTGATGAGTATTCATAGTTGAAAATTTATTGTTTTTATTAAAATAGCCGTTATGTGACCATTGTGTAATATTACTTCTCGAATCGATCTCCGAATCGATTCAAAACGTCGCAACATCGATTAAAATAAGTCCTAATTGATTGGGGATTGAATAATGGAAGAACTCGATTGGATTCCCATCATATCATTTTTAATGCGTTCGATAATTTGATCGTGTTCTTCGTGTCAACGTTTAAACATTGATGTCACATCACTTTTAACACGCTGCGTGTGTTCATTAGGCATTATAATACAATATCCTATCTCTATATTTTATTTTTTCTGAAACTGTATTTTTATTTTGTTTTTTATTATTTTTATTATTATTATTATTATTATGACAGTTACAAGTTCATTATAACTATTCCAACATAAATATTTTAACTGTGATCAAGATAAATAAACTGTGTTGACTTATAGGTGATATAATATGAATATTTCATTTTTAGTTTACTCTTCAACATTATGTTATAGTAGTATTTTAATTCTGATCTACACTGAGAATACTGTGATGTTTTATTTATCGTTCATAACTCTTAATAATATAGATATGTTATCTCTTATTCACATGGGTCATATTATAGTAGTTATGATCATAATTGCTATCATGATAATTTATATTTATCAATACTAGCAAATATTATATTATAAAAATTATAAAATCATAGCTGATATAATTATATAATTATAACCACTACAAAATGATAATTACTATAAAATTATAACTATCTATTATAAATTCGTAATTGTTATAATAATATTAAAAATAAGAGTAGTTTCAAGAGATATCCTCTATATTATAAATGAAAAACAAATTGACGATTTCAATGAAAAAGAACGTTGTTCTTTCATTTTTACCCTTTTATGATTCGAGTTACAAAAATCATTCCATCGGGAGACCACTGAGGCCAACTGATCCATTCACTCCTCTTTGCAGTGATTATAGACCTTCGCTGTCTTTGGCATTTGCACAATGAACCCGGCCCAGCTTACGGGTAGCTAGCTCGGTCAGCCCAATCAGTCAGCCTGGCGCTACGAAGTCCCAGTAGAGGGGCCCATGAAGACCTCATCCGGGGAATTCCCGAGCTAGAGACCCTCCCGAACCACTGGCCGGTCGATCCTAGTCCAGATCGGGCCGGTTGATCCTGGGCACCTCCTAACTCGGCCACTGAGTCCAGTTTCCCAACCCAGGGCTAGGTTGGGAGGGTCAGTCCTCTGCACCCCGTAGACCTGACAACCAGTAAACAAACCCTAAAGATAACAAAGCAGATATAATTCGGCCAACTTCCAACTCATGACGTACCCTGTCACTTGGCTATACTACCCGGGTCGTATCACTTGGACCCGTCGGTCGTCCATCGGTCTTCGAACCAGTCTTTCCTTACGCCGCCCCTACTGTTGGAACTTGGATGGCTAGAAAGGGGGGGTGAATATAGCCAGACACAAAAATCGCTTTCAGTTAACAGATTTCTGCACTTCAAGGGTTAGTAGCACAGCGGAAGAAATACAAAACAGAGTAGAACTGCAGAAATGAAAAGCAACCCAAAAACGTTAACAAGGAGGGTTTACAAGGTTCGGGAATAACTTGCCCCTACTCCTTGGCGTGCCCGTGAGGTGGGCGATCCCTTGATCGTCGGCAGATTAAGCCCCGGAAATCGGGATATCAAATGTAACCTCCTTCTCGGTGGAGTAACCTCTCCACAGCGGGTTCAACATAAGCACAAGAACCACAAGAAGGCTTACAGAGCACTTAGGACAGAAAGAACACAAGCGAACTCCTCACCAAGCTCCACTCAGCACAGATCTCACGCAAGAACTCCCTCTTCGTGTCTTCTTGCTGATGGACTCACCGAGCTCCTTGTTTCTTCTTCCAAGTGCTCAAGTATGCAATGTCTCAATAGGTTGCTTCAAGTATCAGAATATGTGTAGTGGCAACCTCACTTCTCAGTTGTAGCTCAAGCAAGAAGATATCGCACGCAGAGACTTCTTCTCTTCTCTTCATCGCCAGCCACTTAACCTGCTGCTGCTGTCGCCAGACGCTCCTCTGCAGCTCCTAGCTGCTCATCTGCACAGCCCAGCTACCTGACCTCTCCTGGACTCCCTAACCTCTCCTCAGCTGAGCCCTAGTCAAGCCCCAGGTTAGCTTCCAGCAGCGCCAGCGTCCGTTGAGACCTGAGAAATGAAAGCATCCAAACCTGCTCGATGGAAAGTCTCCCTTTGACCCTCCTTGAGTGTTTGAATCCATCCATGTCACCTGCATACTCAATCAGATGCTTAGCAAAGCATATCACAAGGAAATCACAGTGTATCAGAGAAAGGGCAGAGAAAACAGACGCGATCAGAGCGTCTGACATGCATTTCAAATTAAAGTTCAGCTTCTGATTGGTCACCAGACCGATCAGAGTGAACCCTGATTGGTCACCAGACCGATCAGGATAGGCTTAGTCCGATCAGGCTCCAGCCTGATCGGTCCACGGTGAGAAACTGGAAATCGCGAGCTCCTTGTAATCGATCACCCTGACCGATCCAGGACCAGCTGGGTTTCCTCCAACTTCTTTCTGCCACACCCCTGATCGGTCACCAGACCGATCAAGTTGTGGCCTGATCGGTTGGGGACCGATCAGGACACTTCCTGACCGATCAGGCTCCAGCCTGATCGGTTATAGTGAGAAGCCCGCGACGTTTGATCGTTCACCAGAACGATCTGAATAGTATCCCTGATCGGTCACCAGACCGATCAGGAGCCGAGCAGTAAGGTTCCCAAAGTCACTGGATCGGTCACCAGACCGATCCACGAGGGAACTCCGTGCCAACTTCCCTGATCGGTCACCAGACCGATCCAGGCAAGGTCAATACCACTCTAAGTCAAGAGAACGAGCCTCCAGCCTTCTCTGACTCGTGCTCAGTCCCCCGGACCAAGACTCCATGCCCAGTTTCACTCACCGGGACTTCAACCTAGCCCTCCAAGCTAGGACCTGACTTCACTCACCAGGATTTCAACCACCTAGCTTCCCAAGCTAGGACCTGGCCCTCCAAGCCAGGGTTTCATCAACCTAGCCCTCTAAGCTAGGACCTGGCCCTCCAAACCAGGGTTTCATCAACCTAGCCCTCCAAGCTAGGACCTGGCCCTCTAAGCCAGGGCTTTTTCACACCTAGCCCTCCAAGCTAGGACTTTTTCACACCTAACCCTCCAAGTTAGGACTTTTCACACCTAACCCTCCAAGCTAGGATTTTTTCACATCTAACCCTGCAAGTTAGGACTTTTTCCATGCCATCGTGCGATCTCCCGATCCACCTGGACTTAATCCAAATTCAACCAAACTTGAATCAAACTTAAATCGGTGTCAAACACCAAAACAACAATCAGGGTCAGACTGCATCAACACCTACATCGGAACACCCTGGGGACGACCATGACGTCAAGGATAGTGTCCGCCTTACCCAATCATAATATACATCGCGGATATCCCACTGACTCGATATGGTTGTACTATCCGAGCACCCCGCGCCATGCCGCGATACCTCTCGGTGCTCCCCCACGAGCTAACAAGCACCATACCCCCGTCTCATTGACATAGATAGGGGTTGTCAGCTCCCTCGGCTATATAAGCCCCTCCCCTCCTCATTCTGTAGGTATGCGCAATTGCACTCCCCTCTACTGCATTTTCTTTAGCTGCCTTATATTCTTGCAGACACTGACTTGACCGTCGGAGGGCCTGACCGGGGAAATTCCCCGGTGGATTTGGTAACGGTCGTTTTCCCACAGGTCGGAGCCAGGTCAGCTTCTTGAGACACTTGAGAGACCATCTGACCCTTGGGACTTCCACCTCACTTCGTGACAGGATCAAATTTGGCGCTAAAAGGAGGGACACTTAGCCTAATTGGAAGTGTACGATGGAAGCACCCAACCGGGTCATGATGATCGTTACACTCGAGGAGCGAGCTCTGACGGGCCGCTCGGGCCCAAAGAGTCTCCCAGCAGCTATCGCAAGCCGGTAGCCCGGCAGCTCGATTTCCTTGGCCGTTAGCCCATGACCCCTCAGGAGGGCGGGGACGAGTTGCCCCACCCGAAGGAGACTCAGTCCCCTTCCCCGCCGCCCCCGGTCAGGGTCAGGAGGACAAGGCCGAGCCCGTGCCAGCGGAGTTATCTGCATCCAGTCGAACGCATGGACCTCGACCTGAAAAGGGAAAGGCCCCGGCTTTCGTGTCACCGCCGACCCTAATGCGCAACCCCTTCACTTCATGGATCCTAGAGGATCCGGTTTCTAAGAATCTCCAGTTCTTCACCATCCTCGAGTATGCCGGAGCCACCGACCCAGAGGAACACCTTCTGAAGTTCGAAAGTGCCGCTCTGCTCGACCAGTATCCTGAGGGCGTGAAATGCAGAGTATTCCTGACAACGCTCTCAGGACCTGCTCAACGATGGTTCGGGCAACTCCCCAACGGGTCGATAGCCAACTTCGGAGGACTCAGGAAGGAGGACATTCCTCTAGCACTTCGCCAGCAGCCGGAGGCACCACAGGACAAGTATCAACCTATTCGCCCTAAAGCAGGGCTCGAAGTAGTTGCTCCGGGCCTACATCAAGAGATTTAGACACTGGATGTGCCAACCGCCACACCCAAGGTATTGATCAGCGCATTCTCCCAAGGATTGCAGGAGGGAGATTTTTTCCGCTCGCTTATCAGGAAACCACCAAAGGACTTCGATAGCCTGCTGGGGAAGGCTGTCAAATACATCAATGTGGAAGAGGCACAAGCCGCTCGAATGAAGGAGCCGGCCAGCACGCCACTTTCGAGTCCTGCGCAATCTAGCTGACCGCCGGGTGGGCCCATTCGTAGCCCACGGGGGCCCACCGACCGAGCGGAGACGGAATGCCGACAAGTGCAACAAGTGGCTCAGGGTTGTCTGCCGATCCGTTGGAGACCCTACTGCGCGTTTCATCATAGCCACACCCACGACACGGACGAATGCCAACAGATCAGCAGGAGTCGAGTTTCCACCGCTACACAAAGACAAGACATGCAAGTCTCCCCCGGGAGTGGCCCAGGCCGAGGAAGTCGAACCCTCACCCCAGCCATCGAAGAACCCGGACGAGATCCCCCGATCGCCCGTAGCTTGTTCCCGGTCGAGGAGCAGATCGAGTCAGACGAAATGGACGAGCAGCAGGCCAATCGACAAAACGCCATCCAAGGAGGAGTGCACATGATTTCAGGCGAGCTAGGCCAAGGAGGCTCCCGCCTAGCAGGTTATTAAAATAGTTGTACTCTGTAACCCCACAAGAATAGTGGAAGACCCGCCTTCTCGGATAATTATCAAGCGTCCTAGACTCTCGCCCTCGTGAGTTATAAGTGGGCATGCTCCTACGAACCCCTCGGCTCGGCTCCCAGCCGGACACGTGGCGGCCCACGCTCCCTGGGCATGACTCGACCGAGTGTCCCAGACTCTCGCTCTCGCAAGTTATAAGTGGGTATGCTCCCACACATCCCTCGGCTCGGCTCCCAGTCGAACGCATGGCGACCCACGCTCCCTGGGCATGACCTGACCGAGTGTCCAGACTCTCGCTCCCTGCGAGTCATAAGTGGGCATGCTCCCACGAACCCCTCGGCTCGGCTCCCAGCCGGACGCGTGGCGACCCACGCTCCTTGGGCATGACCCGACCGTGTGTCCAGACTCTTGCTCCCCTCGAGTTATAAGTGGGCATGCTCCCACGAACCCCTCGGCTCGACTCCCAGCGGGACGCGTGACGACCCATGTTCCTTGGGCATGACCCGACCGAGTGTCCAGATTCTCGTTCCCCGCGAGTTATAAGTGGGCATGCTCTCACGAACCCCTCGGCTCGGCTCCCAGCCGGATGCGTGGCGACCCACGCTCCCTGGGCATGACCCGACCGAGTGCCCAGACTCTCGCTCCCCGCGAGTTATAAGTGGGCATGCTCCCATGAACCCCTCGACTCGGCTCCTAGCCGGACGCGTGGCGACCCATGTTCCCTGGACAAGACCTGACCGAGCGTTCAGACTCTCGCTCCCCGTGAGTTATAAGTGGGCATGCTCCCATGAACCCCTCGGCTCGGCTCCCAGCCAGACGCGTGGCGACCCACGTTCCTGGGCAAGACCCGACCAAGCGTCCAGACTCTCACTCCCTGCAAGTTATAAGTGGGCATGCTCCCACGAACCCCTCGACTCGGCTCTCAGTCCGGACGCGTGGAGGCCCACAATCCCTGGGATACCTCCAACCAAGAAGCCAGACTCTCGCCTCGCGCGAGTTATAGGTGAGCATGCTCCCATGATCCCTAGGCTCGGCCCCCATTCGAGATGTGTGTGGACCCACGCTCCTAGAAGGCTAGCTGACTGAGCGCCCGAGCTCTTAATAGCTGAGCAAATAACACCAGGCTTCGCTAAATAGCAGGACTACCACTGTCTCCTAAACAAAAGTCGAGCTTAACTGGCATAGTCCCTCGAGAGGCTACCCCACTCGGAAACCATTCCGTAGCAGGAATTTAAGCGAGGTCAGGTCCGTCGATAGCTTACTCAAACTGACCTCACCAAAAGAAAGTGAGGATCCGAACCCTTGCCCGGACCCCCAACACTTAAGCACAAAACACACAAGCATAGGAATGAAAAATGTTTGCATTCGAAATAGTCTTATTACAAAGACGAGGCTCGACCTCTACAAAAAAAAAAAGGAAAAGGGGGAACGCAACCTCCCCAACAACTGCTCGTTGAATTCCCCAGAATTGAGATGCTCAAACCCTACGGGAGTCCCGCTGAGCTGCCTTATAAGCCTGGAGTTCCTTCAGCTCCCTCTGGACCGCCTTCAGCTCCCTCTGGACCGCCTTCAGCTCTGCCTCCTGGGCTGCGTGCTGCTTCCTGAGATGCTTAAGCTCTCCCGAGCAGGCGCTCAGCTCATCCTCCTTAGCCGTCAGATCGGCGCGCAGCGCGGAGGCCGACTGGCACACTTCCAGGAGCTCCAACTTGGCCTTGGCTAGCTCAGCCCGAGCCCGGCTCTCAAGGTCGTAGGACTACCATTCTGTATACTCCAGGTAGGTGACTCGATGTCGCGCCTGGGCAACCGCCGCATTGGTCGAGTCCAGTTCCGCCTGGATCTCTTCAAGATGCGCTTCCGAGTGGGTCGAACGATCTTGAAGGGCCAAGTTCTCGGCCCGCAGCCTGTTCAGGGTCTCCCCGTTGGACAACAACTACGCATGACAGAGCTGAGTCTCCAGTCTCTCCACCCGGTATTCTGCCGGTCGCAAAGCCCGAGTATAGCTTATAAAACAGACGGCCAGGTCATAGGCTGAGCCAAAGAGCTGCAGACAGGAAACAAGTATTAAGATCAAGACAGGAATGAGCGAAAGAAGAAATGCAAGTAAAAAAGGGAAACGAACCTGACTAGCCTCCGAGAGAAAGGCATTAGCTCTGTTGGTCGGGCCCCGATAATCGGCCTCCCGAAGGCCTTGGTAAAAATGGTCGCCGAGCGAACCATACAGGTGGACCTCCCGAGCCGACTCGTGCGCCTTGGTGTCTGGCACCTCATAGCCCGTGCTAGCGACGACACGAGCTGGCATCACTAATGGCAAAGGCCGACGATCCTCGACTCCAGTAGGAGGAGGAGAGGGGGCCCCGTGGACCTGCATTTTCGGGGAGCCGGCTCGGGTTGGAGGGGGAGCAGAGAGAATGGCCGCCTGGACAGAAGCCTCCGGAGTAGGGAGCGTGTGAACAACAAGGGCCAGAACAGCGGACGCAGGGGAAGAGGTCGCTGTAGGAGATGTGGCCTTTTTCCTTTTCTCTGGGCGAGGGCTGACGCAAGCCCCGATTGGGAGAGAGGCCGGAGATACGGGCACGGTGTCGGCTGGCCGCTCCCTTCGGCGCCGGGTGACCAGCGGTTGGTCATCCACATCTATAATCGCGGGATCGGAGGCCTGCACCTCCTTAGCACCCGAAGAAGGTGCATCAGTGACAGGCGCTGCAGGGGGAGCCGACTCTTGAGCGACCAAAGGTTCGCTGGCCTGAGACGCAAGCTCAGCGTCGTCTAGAAGCAACCCCTCTGCTAGTGCAGCAGGCAACATCTTACCTGCTGCAAAGGAAACCAGAGCTTTAGGCAGTTATAAGGTAGAAGGCCGAACTAAGGAAAAAAGGGTTGCCGGGGAAGATGACTGGAGGACGAAGGTCTGTGGGAGTCGCGGGAACCCTAGCTGAGCGATCAAGGACAGAAGGTCGACGCCGGAAGTGAGGAGCGATGGTAACAGCTGCGGAATAAGAGCCTATATATAGGGGAGAGTAGTTGACCTCAGTCGTTCGATGAAAGCCCAGGAAAAAGATCTAGGCTCTCTGATTGGATTCGCGGTGAATCCTGAGGCTCAGTGGGGCGGCAGCGCATTCCCGGCGGCAGATGCTTCGTCGAACCGCTAACCGGTGACAGACGCTTTGATGCCCAAGGAGCCGCTGACCAGCGGACACGTGGCCTCACTAATTAATGTGATCATCATTGGGAAAGATACGAAGCGACTCGTTTCAAGGATAGGGCGGATAAGACAATCAAAGGGACGTTGACTCGCCTACCGGGAGACTGGTTTGGGAAAGGCTGGCCCGATCCGGACCCCTGCTCCCGACAAGCTATAAGCGGGCATGCTCCCACGCATCCCTCGGCTCGGCTCCCAGCCGAACACGTGGCGGCCCACGCTCCCTGGGCATGACTCGACCGAGTGTCCCAGACTCTCGCTCTCGCGAGTTATAAGTGGGTATGCTCCCACACATCCCTCGGCTTGGCTCCCAGCCGGACGCGTGGCGGCCCATGCTCCCTGGGCATGACCCGACCGAGTGTCCAGACCCTCGCTCCCAGCGAGTTATAAGTGGGCATGCTCCCACGCACCCCTCGGCTCGGTTCCTAGTTGGACGCGTGGCGGCCCACACTTTCTGGGTACAAACTGACTGAGTGCCCGACTCTCGCCTTAGCGCAAGCTGTATGCGAGCAGGTTCCCGTTACTCTTTTGGCTTGGCCCAGAGATTGGGTGCAGAGTGACCCGCATACCTAGGATTTAAACCAACCTAATGGCAAAGCCTTGGACTCCCTGAGTCGGTAGCCTTATACTCGGCTTGGTTCACTTTGCCAGGTTTCTTTGCTAAATTCCCTGAGTGGCCAATACTTAGAAGATATCGCCCGCAAGTATTTTACCCAGTCACTTGTGAGGATGAATCACTCGATTGTTTTCTCACCCGAGTCGCTCCCGTTAACAATTGCCCAAGCCATTAACTCTCAGAAGTAAAGGCCAGTACAACACATAGAGCATAATGAAAGAAGATTTCTATTGCAGATAAACGCATTACAAAAATTGAGGCAAGCCTCTACAAGATAAAGAAAAAGAAAAAGGAAAGATCAAAAACCCGACCCTTATTTGAAGGGTCGGTGAACCTCCTCGAGCAGGTTCTGGGACATGTCGGACAGCTTGACCACAGAGATGGGAAGGTCGGGGGCAATGTGTCCACCTTGCTTGAGCTGCTCGAACATGTTGAACATTTGGTGCTTCAACATGGCTCTGATCCGCTCGGACACCTGCTGGTTAAACTACGTAGAGTTGATATATTGAACTCTACGGGCATCCCACCGGGTCGTCTCGTCCGCCTTATAAGCCCGCAGTTCCTCGAACTCCGTCCGAGCTGTCTCCCAGGCCGACTGATGCACGCGCAACTAACCCAGCTCCTCGGCCTGGGCACGTAGGTCAGCCTCCTGCCTGGCCAGCTGGCCCGTCAGCAAGCTGACCTCCTATTCCTTGGTCGCTAGTTGTGCCCGCAAGGGCTCAGCAGCCTGAGTCACCTCAAGGAGCTCGGCCTGAGTCTTCTGCAGCTCCTCTTGCATTTGGTCCTTGATAGTCCAAGCCCAACGCTCCTTATGCTCGGCCTGGGCGACTCGGAGGTGCGCTTGAGCAACCGCCGTATCATCCGAGACAATCTGCACATTAGAAGTCTCCAACTGCTCCTCCGAGTGGGTTAGCAGGTCTTGCAGGGCGATTACCTCGGCCCTCAGGCCATTGAGGGAGGCGTCATCAGAAGTCAAACGAGTATGGCAGAGTTGAGTCTTCAGGTGCTCCACTCGTTGTTCCGCTCAGAACCGGGCCTTGGCGTGCGCCAGCATGGTTATGGACATGCCATAGCTCGCAGCCAAGAGATACAATGAAAAAAAGACCCGTCAGTACCCCGACTAAAGAGGGCATAGGAAAGAAATAAAAGCATCCTTACCGTACCTGGGTCACAGTCGACATGAAGGCATCTGCCCGGATGCTAGGACAATGGAAGTTGCTTTCTCGTAGGACGTGAAGGAAGTGGTCAGCCAGCGATCCGTGCAGCTGAACATCCTGCGTCCGGATATGGGTCGTTCCACTCGGCACCTTCATGCTCATAGAGAGGTCGGAGAGCGAGGGCGGCAAGAGATGCATCAGGGACTCCCCGATCGGATCCCCCCGACCGGGGAAGGCAGGCTTCCCCGAGGACGATTGAGGCGAGGAGGACGGCAGTGTGGGGACTCCACCACAAGTCCTTACCCCTCCGCCTTTTGTTGGGTCAATTGGAAGAAGCCTCAGCCGGATCGGCAGGTATGGGATCGGGCTCGGCTTGGCGTGCTCGCCCACGCCGGAGGATGAGGGGTTGATCGTCTTCCGACTCGGACTAGGATACCTCCGCGGACGCCGGTGCGGGAGCAGGAAGTACGGAGCGTGATGACTCGGGGGCAGGTGGGGCCGCCTCCCGCTGAGCCAGTTGCTCGGCCACGCGAGCCTCTAGCTCGGCGTCATCCAAACCAAAGCCCTCCTTCTCCAAGGCCACTGATATATCATGTGGGTTGCAGGATGAGCAATGCTTAGTCAGCCATAAAAGGATAGAGAAGGAAACAGGAAACTTACCCAATGAAGCAGACCAGAGAAACGACACCAAGCTGAGCCCGAACACGTACAAGACGTCCCCGCTCAATAGATGTACCCCATGGAAGTGTCAACCTCTAATTTTGGAAAGGGCTAACAAGTAAAGGGGGGAGGATCGGTAGTTCTTATGGAGGGGTGGAGGACAAGGAAAGTCCGCTACCCATCTGACCGACCAGCTCTGGGCCGGGACGGTGTGGATGCAGAAGTATCGCTCCTTCCAACCCTTGTTAGAGGTCAGAAGCTTCGATAGGAAAGAAGTGTGGGCGCGGGCTTGGAAAACGAAGTCGTCCGGCTCTTGTTTTTTCAGGTAGAAGAAATAGAAAAAGATTTCACGACATAGGGGAATTCTGTACAGAGAAAAGATGATGACCGACCCGCAGAGGAGTCGGATGGCATTCGGAGCCAGCTGAGATAAAGAAATACGAAAGAAGCGATAGACAAAGCCGATGAAAGGGTGAATTGGAAAACGTAGCCCGGCCTGCAAATGGTCCCGGGAGATGGTGATGTAGTAGGGGGAGGGGTATTAGGTCGATCGGAGGGAGTTGGCAATTGAAGAAGGTGGTCAAGTGGAATATGGTAGTCCGCTAGGATCTCCTCGAGATCGTGGTGGTCGAGCTCGGACACTGTGGTAAGATACCAGGGGTCCGAGGGAGAGGAGGAAGAAGCCAAAAAAAAAAGGAGGAATGGAGACCCACCAAGGGAGAAACAAGCTCGCCGGAGGGGATGACCGGAATGACACACCTCGCCGGAACCCTAGCAGAACACAAAAGGATAGCAATTCGGTGTCGGGAGGTAAAAGGCTATGATAAAAACCCGAGGAGTAAATCCTATTTATAGGGCCTGGGGAGCTGCGCGAACCGTCCGATGACGGGTCGAAGAGAGAGCGCGAGTCGTCCGATCGGGCCCAGAAGAGTCCCCGAGGAGGCGTAACGCACGTGTGCGTCGATCATTCGCCCGAATAGGTGGCATACCCCTCGTTGCTCGGGAAAGCAATGAGCAAAGGACACGTGGCTTAGCGGTTAACTGCGGTAATTAATGCGCGGGATATGAATCGCCTCGGCCTAACGAGAGGGAATAGAAAAGACAGGGTGATGTGATCGGTTTAGCCAATCGGGCAGCACGCACCCTGGCAACCACCAGGGTTGGCAGGAAAGAGTCAGGCCACTCGGGTGCGCCAGGCTCGCCCTAAGATGTAACAGTCCAGTTAGTCGGACTCAACGCCTCCTTCAACTAGACTCGAGGGGGATGCTTATGATCCCGACCCAGCTTACGGGTAGCTCGGCTAGCCCGGCCAGCCAGCATGGTGTCACGAAGGCCCAGTAGAGGGGCCCACGAAGACCTCATTCAGGGAATTCTCGAGCTAGGGACCCTCCCGAACCACTGGCCGGCCGACCCTAGTCGAGATCGGGTCGATCGATCCCGGGCACCTCCTGACTCGGCCACCGAGTCCAGTTTCCCGACCCAGGGCTAGGTTGGGAGGGTCAGTCCTCTGCACCTCGTAGACCTGACAACCAGTCAACCCTAAAGATAGCAAAGCAGATATAGTTCGGCCAACCCCCGACTCATGGCGTATCTTGTGTCACTCGGCTATACTACCCGGGCCGTATCACTCGGACCCACCGGTCGTCCATCGGTCTCCGGACCAATCTTTCCTTACACACCCCTACATCAGGACACCCTGGGGACGACCATGACGTCAGGGATAGTGCCCGCCTTACCCATCATAACATACATCGCGAATATTCCGCTAACTCGATACGGTTGTACTATCCGAGCACCCCAAGCCATGCCGCAGTACCTCTCGGTGCTCCCTCACGAGTTGACAAGCACCATACCCCCGTCTCATTGACACAGACAGGGGTTGTCAGCTCCCCCGGCTATATAAACCCCTCCCCTCCTCATTCTGCAGGTATGCGCAATCGCACTCCCCTCTACTGCATTTCCTTTAGCTACCTTATAATCCTGCGGGCACTGACTGGACCGTCGGAGAGCCTGACCGGGGAAATTCCCCGGCGTGTTTGCTAACGGTCATTTTTCCGCAGGTCGAAGCCAGGTCAGCAGCTCAAGACACTCGAGAGACCATCTGACCCTTGGGACTTCCACCTCGCTTCGCGACAGGATCACTCAACTTAGGCTTCTTTTGGAACACAATTCTCATGGAGGGCCCTTTTCAACCACATTGAATTCGAACAGATTTGATCTCAGCCATCGAAAACTTAGATCAAATTCACTTCAATCATGTACACAACTGTAAAGGAACCCTTCCTATTTTTCTTTGTCGATATATGTGTTGGTCCCATGCACACCGGCTAAAAGGAGGAGTGGGATAAATAACCTTGCAAATGTAAAACTACATCTTTTACTATTCTCTAACAAAAATAGATAGATTAATTTAAGAAAGTAAGATAAACCCAAACAACTAATACAAATAGTAAGAGACTCAGATTTACTTAGTTGTAACTAGGACGCGGTTGCTAATCCAAGTCATTGAAAAAAACTCAGTATGAAAAACTCCTTCGTTGTAGATAGAAAAGTCTCTTATAGACGTTTAAAAGCTTAGAAAAAAATAGGAAAATGATTACTAATTGTTATTTCGTATTCCTAGCTCTAGGAGGCTGTTTATATCCCAAAATAGAAAGTTACCATTGTGTCGACATGGAGATGAGACACCTCAGTTGGATAAAATTTTATCCACGTAGACAATGACTGCTCAACGATAAGTTTTGATTAGAAGTGTCTCAGTTCGGATCTAAGACGCCTTAGTTCCGATCTAAAGCGTCTTGGTTTCGATCTTAGGCGCCTCAGGTATCAGCTGACGCCTCAGTTTAGCTTTTGGGCAAAACTTAGTCCTCTAAACTAAGGTGCTTCCAAGGACAACTAGGGTGCCTCAGTTCACCTTTTGGTCAAAGTCAACTCTTGTGTTGACTTATCTCCGTCTTTGTCCGCGTGAGTGATTTCCGACCATCCAAGTTGAGCTCACCCAAACTCAACTTCAGCCTTCTCCTCGAACAGACTTCCTCCCTTGCTTCTTGTCTCTCAGACATCACACACGTTCTTCTCGTCCATTAGTATACTCTTTCGTAGTTTATGTGTCTCTCGGACGCACCTAGTCTGTTGGCTCCCTTCCTGTGTCATCCTTCTCATCTACTACGTCTTCTGCTCGACTTTTTCTGCTCTTAAGCTCCTACACATTTAAATATAAGGATCAAAATAATCAGAACCTAACTTGACTTTGTTGATCACATCAAAACTAACCTTGGGTACTTATAGTCTCTCCTTTTTTGATATACATCAACCCGAGTAAAACTAGGATAAACCAAACTAGAAAATAACATTATTTTATAAAAAATAATAAAACAGATTATTAAATAAAGTACACAAAATATTGCAACCTCCCCCTTAACCCTCAAAATTCTCTCCATTTGATTACATCAAAAAATTGAGATTAACAAAAAAAATTAAAAGATATTTCATACTTTAGCAAGAATATGAAAGATTTCTAAAGGGTAAAAAAATAATTTTTCTGAGTGCAAAATATAGTTTTTCAAAAATACTTTTGCATAAAGAAAGAAAAAAATATATTCGAAAGTAAATTTCAAACTCAGTTTTCTTCATAAAAAATAGATGATGATTTTTCTCAGTATATAAAATCTAATAGAGTTAAGAAAAATAATTTATAGGAATTTTATCTTGAGATTTTTAATATTTAAATTTTATTTTTTAAAATAAATTCATAAAAAAATCATCTGTTTGTCAGAAAATTCTCAAACTCTTGTCTACAAGTTAAAATAGGCAATCTGACTACGTAAAAAATTTCAAAGAAAAATAAATTTTTAAGTGAGTTGAAAAAAATTTCATTACAAAACTTGGAAACTTTGAAAAATAAATTTTAAAATTAGATTTTGACTTCAAAAATTTAAAAAAAATTTCTCAATGTTCAAATTGTAACATTTAGATCTTGAAAAACTAGATTTTTTTAAAAATAATTTTTTAAGTATTTTTGAAATTAAAAATTTAATTTACGAATGAAAAATTTGTCTTATTGTTAAAAAAATTCCAAAAAAAATTTGCAAGTAGATAACATGTTATCTATCATAGAAAAATTTCAAACAAATTAAAATATGCTTTCAAAAGGTTTTTCAATAACTCATGAATTTCTAAAGCAATTCATTTCTAACTACTAAACATGCATAAAAATAATGATCTAACAATTTAAGATAGATTTGGGAATCCAATATAAATCTATACCTATTGAATTTATTAAAAATTTAGATGAAATATAATTTTTGAATACTCTTGTAATTTGCCCCTACGATTCCTTATGTACCAATTTAATTCTCTAGTATATTTAATATTTTTTATTGGAGCATATAAAATATTTGAGCATGTAAAATCCTTTTCTAATATCTCTACTTGTTTTTTTTTTAATTTCATATTTTCAATTTTAACTTGATCAAATTCTTCTTTTAATTTTTAAAGTTGGTCGGATAAGCATGCATGCATACTCTTTCTTTGACTTTATAAATTTAATCCTATTTTTATATAATTATCTGCTTAGCATGTTAACACGTTCATATAGTTGGTTTGGAAGAAGCTTACATACCTGACTTATCATTTTGTAGGTAGATGTTCCCTCTTCATCGTTGCCATCTTTTGAAGTATCTCTCCCTTCATCGATGTTTATCTCGGATGAGCTTTTGTTGTCTTTTGGTAGGTATTCGACTATTAGTAATACTAGTTTGACAGTCTCTTTGGTCTTAGACTCGTCTGAAAATGAGTTAGTATTCATCGAAGAGTCAGATTCTATTTTTTTTGGTTATTCGTGGAGTTTCAGCACCTTATGCCAGAGATCTTTAGGAGATGTTTATGATCCAATCCTTTCGAGCTCCTCAACTAATGGTATGCTTAAAAGGTAGAACTCAGTCTTTCCGTTTGCCATGAACTCGTCGCATTGTTTCTCAGTCCAGTAGTATTCTTTTAGTTCTTCTCCCTTCTTATCCTTGTGTGTTTCAATACCATATTTAATTATTAGTAAAGTATTAAAATCAATTTTAAAGAATACTTCCATATGACATTTCTAAAACTCGAACTCTCCCTCTAACTTTAGTGTGTAAATACTTGATCCAACCATTGTCTTATTGCTTTAAACGACGATTAGTCCTCCTGTAGTTGTTGGATTTTGATACCACTTATTGGTCCCATGCAAGCCGACTATAGAAGGGGGGAGGGGTGAATAGCTCTGCCAATATAAAACTAGATTTTTGCTATTCTCTAATAAAGATAGACAAATTAATTTAAGCAATTAAGATAAACATTAACAACTAACAAAAATAGTACGAGACTCAGATTTACTTAACCAAGGTGATTGTTAATCCAAGGTGTTGAAAAAGCTCGGTATGAAAAACTCCTTCGTTGTAAGTGGAGAAGCCTCTTACAGATGTTTAAAAGCTTACAAAAGAGTAGAAAATGATTACTAGTTGTTATTCCCTATTCTTAGCTCTAGTAGGCTATGTATAGCCCAAAACAGGAAGCTATCATCATTATGTTGACGCGGACCTAAAGTACCTCAGTTGTAACCTGAGGCACCTCAGTTGGATAAATTTTTATCCACTAGGCAACGATCACTCAACGATAAGTTTTGATATATGACGTCTCAATTCTGAACTAAGGCGTCTCAGTTCCGATCTAAGACGCCTCGAGTATCAACTGAGAAACCTTAGTTTATCTTTTGCGCAAAACTCAGTCCTCTTAATTGAAGCGCGTCCAAGGATAAATGAGGCGCCTCAGTTGACCATTTGGTTAAAGTCAACTCTTGTGTTGACTTTTCTCCGTCTTCATCCACATGGGTGATTTTTGGTCATTCAGAGTTGAGCTCATGCGAATTCGACTCTGGCCTTCTCCTCGAATGGTCTTCCTCCTTGGTTTCTCTTCCCTCGGACGTCACACATGTCCTTCTGGTCCACCAGTATATTCTTTCACAGTCTATGCGTCCCTCGGAGGCACCGAGCCCGTCTTCTTCCTTCCCATGTCATTTTTCTCATCTGCTTCGTCTTTCGCTCGACTTCTTATACTCTTATGCTCCTGCACACTTAGATACAAGAATCAAAGACAACCAAGACTTAACTTAATTTGGCTGATCATATCAAAATTAACCAGAGATACTTATGATTTATGTTGATTTGAGATCAAAAGGATCAATTGTTGCCATGCCCAACAACAATTCTTAAACCTTTGTTTAGTTTTACTTTTGTTCAAAAAGGAGTGTTAATCATAACAATTATTATAGGATTGTAGCTTTAGTCTTACATTAATACTTATACGTACATAAAAATCCTTAGGTTAATCATACTGCCCTAGGATTTAGCATAGATGATAAATACATTCTAGTTTATTTGTAATGGATAGTGATCCCGCCTTATCTTTGGCACCGTATGAACAGCCAACGTGGCGAAGTCGTGGCCGACTTCAGGGTCCACGTCACTGTGTAGGTAGCCAGCTGGACACCCTAGCCGGACCCAGGGTCTATGCCAGCCAGTCGGACGCAAGGTGGCCGGTCAGAATAAATATAGCAGTCCTCCCATCGGTAAAACCCGACCGGCCACATCAAGGCTTACACGCCTAATCGTTTAGTCGGGTATCGCTGCCCGGCCGCATTAAGGCTTACACGCCTCGTTCAGCCGAGTGCATCCGCCCGGCAGTCCTTTATGCCCGGGCCTGATACCCATCCGGTCGAACCGTCCGGATATCCACTCAGGCACTCTCTCGGAATCACCTGGAGAAAAGGACAAAATATACCTGCACCAGCTGCAGGTAATAGGATGTCACCCCTCGTACGAACTGACACTCTCTGACAGGCGCCGCCTTACCGAAACCTGTCTTTGTCCTCACATAAGACAAATAGTATACGACAAAGAAGGATGGTTACAGTCGACACAACCATGCCATATCTTCTGACCCTGTCAGAAGATCCTGACACAGGCCATACTCATATCGACAGCACCATACCACATCTTCTGCCCCTGTCAGAAGATCCTGACACAGGCCATGCCTGGTCCTTTTCCTCGGCTATATAAGTCACTCCACTCCTCATTCTCAGGTACGCATACATACGCGCGCGAGGCCTCTCATTTTTCAGTGCTCCATTATTTTCTTGTTCATCGGAGTACTGACTTGACCGTCGGAGTGCCTGGCCGGGACTCTTCCCGGCGGGTTTCTAACGGTCATCTTCCTCAGCAGGTTCACCTCCAGTCGGTTGGCCCTGCACCAGGCGACATCCACTTCCATTCTGCCGGAGGACACCCCCCACGACGCTGCCATTCTGCGCGAGGCCGCCCCGTCAGCATCCACGTCACGCATCGCTACACCGTCATTCCGGTTGCGGCTCCACTACGCTCGGCGACAGGATCAAATTTGGCGCTAGAAGGAGTGCTTTCTGCCTGATCGAGAGCGAAGAATGGATAACCCCAATCCACTGACGGTTACTCTTTCGCCAGAAGAATATGAAATGCTGATGGCTGCCCGGACACAGAAGGCACAACAATCTCATCCGCCAACCGGTAGTCAAGGGGCCCGGCCCCCTGGGCCCTCTGTACGGGGAAATTCAGAAGGTATGGCTGCTCAGCCTGATCCCCGCGCTCCTAATTTTCCCCGAGCACTTTTCCGGAACGAGGCCCACTCAGCACCGACCGAAGCTTCAGCGTCCAGCTTGGCGCATCAGGCGCGCCTGGATAAAGGAAAAGGGCTAGCCGACCCCGCCGCGGCCTGTCCGACTCGCAGCCCTTTCTCCCCACAAATTCTTGGGGATCCCGTTCCCAAGAATCTACGATTCTTCACCATGCCAGAGTACTCGGGGACCAGTGACCCCGAGGAGCACGTCATGAAGTTTGAAAGCTCTGCCCAGTTGCACCAATACCCGGAGGGCGTCAAATGCCGCGCTTTCCTGACGACCCTCTCCGGGCAGGCTCAACGATGGTTTGGCGGGCTCCCGAGTGGATCAGTTGAGAGTTTTGCAGAGGTAAAGCGGCTGTTCCTGCAACATGGTGCAAGCCTCCCCTTGGACAGAATTGCGGGAGGATAAAGAGGAGGTACAACTTTTGCCCGGTAGGGAAGAAACCAAGGTACAAATTTCTGCAGGACTTCCGGAGGAGCTGAAGCAGTCTCTAATCGACGCCCTTGCTCGAAATCAAGATGTATTCGCCTGGTCGGCGAAAGACCTAAAGGCGGTTCCCGACCGGAAGCGTGGCGACCCACGCAGAAGGTTGGACCCCTTTGGAAGCCTGAGTCGGCGACTGACTCTTCGTGTCAGCCCACTCGGAAGCCTGGACTGGTTCCCGGTCGGAAGCGTGGCGTCCCACGTGAAAGATTGGCCCATCCGGAAGCCTAAAGGCGGTTCCCGACCGGAAGCGTGGCGACCCACGCAGAAGGTTGGCCCCTTTGGAAGCCTGAGTCGGCGACTGACTCTACGCGTCAGCCCACTCGGAAGCCTGGACTGGTTCCCGGTCGGAAGCGTGGCGTCCCACGTGAAAGATTGGCCCATCCGGAAGCCTAAAGGCGGTCCCGACCGGAAGCGTGGCGACCCACGCAGAAGGTTGGACCCCTTTGGAAGCCTGAGTCGGCGACTGACTCTTCGCGTCAGCCCACTCGGAAGCCTGGACTGGTTCCCGGTCGGAAGCGTGGCGTCCCACGTGAAAGATTGGCCCATCCGGAAGCCTAAAGGCGGTTCCCGACCGGAAGCGTGGCGACCCACGCAGAAGGTTGGACCCCTTTGGAAGCCTGAGTCGGCGACTGACTCTTCGCGTCAGCCCACTCGGAAGCCTGGACTGGTTCCCGGTCGGAAGCGTGGCGTCCCACGTGAAAGATTGGCCCATCCGGAAGCCTAAAGGCGGTTCCCGACCGGAAGCGTGGCGACCCACGCAGAAGGTTGGACCCCTTTGGAAGCCTGAGTCGGCGACTGACTCTTCGCGTCAGCCCACTCGGAAGCCTGGACTGGTTCCCGGTCGGAAGCGTGGCGTCCCACGTGAAAGATTGGCCCATCCGGAAGCCTAAAGGCGGCTCCCGACCGGAAGCGTGGCGACCCACGCCGAAGGTTGGTCCCCTTTGGAAGCCTGAGTCGGCGACTGACTCTTCGCGTCAGCCCACTCGGAAGCCTGGACTGGTTCCCGGTCGGAAGCGTGGCGTCCCACGTGAAAGATTGGCCCATCCGGAAGCCTAAAGGCGGCTCCCGACCGGAAGCGTGGCGACCCACGCCGAAGGTTGGTCCCCTTTGGAAGCCTGAGTCGGCGACTGACTCTTCGCGTCAGCCCACTCGGAAGCCTGGACTGGTTCCCGGTCGGAAGCGTGGCGTCCCACGTGAAAGATTGGCCCATCCGGAAGCCTAAAGGCGGCTCCCGACCGGAAGCGTGGCGACCCACGCCGAAGGTTGGTCCCCTTTGGAAGCCTGAGTCGGCGACTGACTCTTCGCGTCAGCCCACTCGGAAGCCTGGACTGGTTCCCGGTCGGAAGCGTGGCGTCCCACGTGAAAGATTGGCCCATCCGGAAGCCTAAAGGCGGCTCCCGACCGGAAGCGTGGCGACCCACGCCGAAGGTTGGTCCCCTTTGGAAGCCTGAGTCGGCGACTGACTCTTCGCGTCAGCCCACTCGGAAGCCTGGACTGGTTCCCGGTCGGAAGCGTGGCGTCCCACGTGAAAGATTGGCCCATCCGGAAGCCTAAAGGCGGCTCCCGACCGGAAGCGTGGCGACCCACGCCGAAGGTTGGTCCCCTTTGGAAGCCTGAGTCGGCGACTGACTCTTCGCGTCAGCCCACTCGGAAGCCTGGACTGGTTCCCGGTCGGAAGCGTGGCGTCCCACGTGAAGATTGGCCCATCCGGAAGCCTAAAGGCGGCTCCCGACCGGAAGCGTGGCGACCCACGCCGAAGGTTGGTCCCCTTTGGAAGCCTGAGTCGGCGACTGACTCTTCGCGTCAGCCCACTCGGAAGCCTGGACTGGTTCCCGGTCGGAAGCGTGGCGTCCCACGTGAAAGATTGGCCCATCCGGAAGCCTAAAGGCGGCTCCCGACCGGAAGCGTGGCGACCCACGCCGAAGGTTGGTCCCCTTTGGAAGCCTGAGTCGGCGACTGACTCTTCGCGTCAGCCCACTCGGAAGCCTGGACTGGTTCCCGGTCGGAAGCGTGGCGTCCCACGTGGAAGATTGGCCCATCCGGAAGCCTAAAGGCGGCTCCCGACCGGAAGCGTGGCGACCCACGCCGAAGGTTGGTCCCCTTTGGAAGCCTGAGTCGGCGACTGACTCTTCGCGTCAGCCCACTCGGAAGCCTGGACTGGTTCCCGGTCGGAAGCGTGGCGTCCCACGTGAAGATTGGCCCATCCGGAAGCCTAAAGGCGGCTCCCGACCGGAAGCGTGGCGACCCACGCCGAAGGTTGGTCCCCTTTGGAAGCCTGAGTCGGCGACTGACTCTTCGCGTCAGCCCACTCGGAAGCCTGGACTGGTTCCCGGTCGGAAGCGTGGCGTCCCACGTGAAAGATTGGCCCATCCAGAAGCCTAAAGGCGGCTCCCGACCGGAAGCGTGGCGACCCACGCCGAAGGTTGGTCCCCTTTGGAAGCCTGAGTCGGCGACTGACTCTTCGCGTCAGTCCACTCGGAAGCCTGGACTGGTTCCCGGTCGGAAGCGTGGCGTCCCACGTGAAAGATTGGCCCATCCGGAAGCCTAAAGGCGGCTCCCGACCGGAAGCGTGGCGAACCATGCAGAAGGTTGGTCCCCTTTGGAAGCCTGAGTCGGCGACTGACTCTTCGCGTCAGCCCACTCGGAAGCCTATATCGGAATCCGGAAGTCAAGTAATTCGGTTCCCCGACTGGGCGTGTGGCGACCCACATCCCTTGAATTGTTTTAGCGCTCTAACAGGGCGTGTTGTGACTCCCGCCGCTCATACAGATCAACCAGTCGGCCACCTGACAACCCTTATCCCTTGCTTAAGTTCGGCTCTCTGGTCGGGCACATCTACTTAATGTCTAAACTAACACGTTAAAGAAAAGACAGTTTCATTAATGGTTAATCAGCAGCAGTACAAAAAAAGCCCCGACAGGCGGCTAAAGTTAGGTAAAGGGCTGCTTGAAGAAGTCTTTAGGGAGCAGCTCCTTCACCCGGCTCACTTGGACGGCATTGGCAGGGAGGTCGGCAGGCAGATGGCCGCTCTCTTGGAGCTGCATAATAGCGCTTTCAAAGCCCATCTTGAACATGCCAGACGTCCGTTTGCCCAACTGCTTGCCGAACTCCGCAGAATTGATGTAAGCCAGGCGATGAGCGTCCATCCGGGCGGGCTCGCCTGCCTGATGCAGCTTCAGGCTGTCAATTTCCGCCCGGAGATTAGCAAGCTCCTTGTCCTTATCCTCCAGGGCAACTGCTTGAGAAGCCAGTAGTCCTTCAGACAAGCGGAGCTCGTCTTCTCGGGCGTCTAAAGCCTTCTCCTTGGCATATATGTCCGACTCCCGAGTCGTCAGCTCCTGCTCTTTATCGTTCAGGGTCATTCGGAGCTCCTCAGAAGCCTTCACCAGCTTGTCTAGCTCCGCCTTCAAGGCGTGGACCTCGGCAGTCTTCTTGTCGAGGTCCGATCGGGCACGACGCTGCGTGGCCAAAGCCTTCTTCCTCTCCTGCTCAAGGGTTGCGTGCAGAGAGGAAGATCGGGCATACGCCCGCTCGGCTGACTCCGCTCGGATCATTTCCTCCGTCAGGCGCGCCTCGGCGGAACGGAGTTTCTCTTTCAGGTCCAGTATCTCCGAGCGGAGAACAGCGATGCCCTCCTCGCCGGCCGGTAGGTTCGCATGCTCCTGGCAGAGCTCCCTTTCCTCAATCCGCCGCTCGGCCGCTCGGCGTCCCCTGGCGTTGATAACCAAGGAATATGCGACGCTCGAGCAGGAGGCCCAAAACTATAATAAAAATGTTAGCAAAAAGCATAGTGATTAAGCTTTGAAGCACCGGACTTACATGCGTAGCGTCCTGAAGAAATTGGTCTGCCAGTCGGATCGGGGACCTGGAAGTCCCCTCCTTCATACCCTGCTCCCAGCATTCCGCCAATTCCCCGTAAAGGGTAAGCCGCTGCTGGGGTTCAACGGGGGTCGCCGGGTCGACCGAAGGGAGGTATACACCATAGCCACACGGCTGCGAGCGCTGCCCCCCTGAGCGAGACGAACCCGGTGCTTCAGCTGGCCGGCTCGCTCTAGCCGGGCTGGCAGTTGCCTCTGCAGGTTGAGATTGAGAGCCCGACCCGGAATTCCTCGGGCGCCTCTGCAAAGGCTCCGGGTCGGGAGAGTCAGAAGAGGACCGGCCTACCTCGGTCGGCTCCTCAATGCGGATAGAAGCGCTAGCCTTCCGCTTGGAAGGCTGGGACCTCTCCATGGAAGGCTGAACCTTCTGCTTGCCGGAGGATTTTGCGAGGGCAGAAGGTTTCGACGAGCCAACCGGCTCCCTAGAACCAGTCGTCGCTGGTTGGGCAGAAGGAGCCTGAGGGGCGGGCTCCGCGCTCTCAGGAATCGTATGTTGGTCGGGCGGACCGGCCTGGCGCAGGCGCAGTTGTTCGGCCGCCCGGGCGTTTAATTCTTCGTCATCCAGACCAAGGGCCTCGTCGAGGGCCGCTTCCCACATCATCTCGGCTGCAAGGTCAGAAGATGTTGAGTTAGGGAAAAAGAAGTATGAAGCAAAAAAAATGACTTACAGAAGGTGCCGGGCAAGACGGCAGGGCGCGTCGCCGTGTCGGCCAGTCGGAAACTGCCGCGTGGCAGAAAGAATTACGCGCATTAATGGCTATTAAAAGCTCGTAATCATGGGGATAAACCGCATCCCGGACGGCAAGCCAGCGCGCGCCACGTGTCCTGGTTCATTAAAGCTGAGATGATGCCGTTATGGCGCAGGCCGCATCGGGCATATCACATCACCCCATTCGACTTAGAATGTCCCGTCTCCATTAATTGACTGACTCGGGCTATCCCGAGAAAATCGTTTTGAGGCGCGTGGCACTCCACATTTCTTGCAACTCAAGGCAAACATTCTCCCGCCCAAACGTGTTTCAACATACCTCTCATCGACTAACAACATTCGTCCGGTCGGACACACTAACAGTTCACGAGGACGTGGCGGCCCACGTTCCTCCGGTCAGAATCTTCAGCCGCCCGGACATCTTCATCAGGTCGATGACTAGTCGGGGACGCGTGGCAGCCCACGCTCCTCTATCATGCTTCGTCTAGCCAGGCGACCTCGTTAACAGACAGTCGGGTGCGTGGCGGCCCACGCCCCTCGGTTTACAAGCTTATTCCGCCCAGACCAGGCAAACATGCTCAGCACCAGCTGTTGAGCATCGGGGTAAGCCGGCCGGATATTGAAAGGGCAGAAAATCGCTCGGCCGCGGAATGGTTGTACACACTTGTAGTCCAGTCAGTCGGACTGATCGCCTCCTTCGACTAGACTCGAGGGGAAGGCTATTGATCCCGCCTTATCTTTGGCACCGTATGAACAGCCAACGTGGCGAAGTCGTGGCCGACTTCAGGGTCCACGTCACTGTGCAGGTAGCCAGCTAGACACCCTAGCCGGACCCAGGGTCTATGCCAGCCAGTCGGACGCAAGGTGGCCGGTCAGAATAAATGTAGCAGTCCTCCCATCGGTAAAACCCGACCGGCCACATCAAGGCTTACACGCCTAATCGTTTAGTCGGGTATCGCTGCCCGGCCGCATTAAGGCTTACACGCCTCGTTCAGCCGAGTGCATCCGCCCGGCAGTCCTTTATGCCCGGGCCTGATACCCATCCGGTCGAACCGTCCGGATATCCACTCAGGCACTCTCTCGGAATCACCTGGAGAAAAGGACAAAATATACCTGCACCAGCTGCAGGTAACAGGATGTCACCCCTCGTACGAACTGACACTCTCTGACAGGCGCCGCCTTACCGAAACCTGTCTTTGTCCTCACATAAGACAAATAGTATACGACAAAGAAGGATGGTTACAGTCGACACAACCATGCCATATCTTCTGACCCTGTCAGAAGATCCTGACACAGGCCATACTCATATCGACAGCACCATACCACATCTTCTGACCCTGTCAGAAGATCCTGACACAGGCCATGCCTAGTCCTTTTCCCCGGCTATATAAGCCACTCCACTCCTCATTCTCAGGTACGCATACGCACGCATACATACGCGCGCGAGGCCTCTCTTTTTTCCAGTGCTCCATTATTTTCTTGTTCATCGGAGTACTGACTTGACCGTCGGAGTGCCTGGCCGGGACTCTTCCCGGCGGGTTTCTAACGGTCATCTTCCTCAGCAGGTTCACCTCCAGTCGGTTGGCCCTGCACCAGGCGACATCTACTTCCATTCGGCCGGAGGACACCCCCCACGACGCTGCCATTCTGCGCGAGGACGCCCTGTCAGCATCCACGTCGTTCATCCCTACACCCTCATTCCGGTTGCGGCTCCACTACGCTCGTCGACAGGATCAACGATCAAAATTATGACTGAGACATAAACTTTCATTTCTCTAAACAAAATAAGTTGATTCAAACAACTTTTATATATATATATATATATATATTTTGTCAACATATACTATTATATTATAATATATTAGTCTTGTTGATTAAGTCGATCGTATTATTTGAAATTCTAACGGGGAGAGTTTTTCATCAAAATGACTCAAGGAAGTGACGATTGGTGTAGGTAGAGTATCTATATTAGTGTCTACTATCGTAATAAAACTTGAGAATAATTTTCAACGGATATAAAAATATCTAATTAGGTATCTTAATTTTTTCATACAAAAGACAACTATATTAGAACAAAATGACTCTTATAATTTATCCTTTTTTAGAGTATGTGAAATCGTCAAGAAGACACCGATAAAATGACTAACTTTTCACCTTTTGCTACACGAAATTCATACCACTTCCGACTAAAATTTAATATTCAAATAAATAAGTAATTGTTCATTTCTCTCACAACTCACACCAAAGTTATTCAATGGCAAGAAGCAGCACAATTGTGACTCTAGGCACATAGTAACCTATCAATTAGAATAAACACAAAGAAATTAGTCTTTAGTGCATGAATTTAGATGGCACTAAAATTATCGCAATAAAATATATGCTTTGCCTCTATGGTCAAAAATGTGATTTGAGTGTAGTTTCCTATAGAGCTAAATCATCGAGTTCATACCTAGGAGTTGACAAATTATTTTATTTAGTCGATCATTTCAACTAGACAATTAAGTAATGCTTTTCATATTTTATGACCCTCTAATTAAATATCGAAGGTCTTTGCAAGCACAGTTGATCTGTACAGTTGACCAGGTTTTGCAATTAATGAAGTCAGACTAGAATTTGTTCTATCATTGATTGATGACTTTACTAGACTTTAAAATAAAACTGAAATAAAAAAGAAAAACATTGGAGAATCTTTTCTCCTCTTGAGTAAGAGATTAATGAAGTTTCCTGTGTGCATCATGAGCATCATTGTGCCTTTAAATGTGCACTTCTTTCTCTTCTCTCCAAAGCCAGTGTCTTAAGTTGATTGATGGGGTGCAAGATGTGTGAGAAGGCAAAGGTGACCTACAAGAGGGGCCTGTGGTCTCCTGATGAGGATCAGAAGCTAAAGGACTACATCCTCAAGCACGGCCATGTCTGCTGGACCTCTGTAGCACTCAAAGCTGGTAATTAATTGCCTTTTCTTCTACAGGTTTCAGTATCTTCTCTGGTTTAAGCAGTTTGTCTCTAGGCTTGCATAGGAATGGAAAGAGCTGCAGATTGAGGTGGATGAATTACCTGAGGCCAGGGCTCAAACGCTGTGCTTTCACAGCTGAAGAGGAATCGACTGTTATGAAACTGCATGCCATTTGGGGCAACAAGTGAGCATTCTGAAAATTTTTATGTTCAGGCATTCATTTGAAGAATTCATAAAAGGGGAAAAAAGGAAGATAAATCAAGATTATTTTGGTTCTAAGCAAATCTGAAAATGATGGCGCAGGTGGTCTCAGATAGCAATGCATCTACCAGGAAGAACTGATAATGAAGTGAAGAACCACTGGCACACCAACCTCAAGAAGAAACTCCAGAAGGTCGAAAACCCGAAATCTGAACAAGTATCGAATGAGCACGACAGCCGAATTTCAGTTTCAGAATCCTTGCTCTCTCAAGAATCAATTCTCACAAGTTCTTGCCATTCCATGATAGAGCATGCCAAGCATCAGCCTCCTCTCCACAAAATTCTTTTTGCAGATTGGATACCGATGATCAGTGGCAATGGCTCGTTGAATTTGGACGGTGGGGCGATGAGTCGCAACCGAACAGAATCAACCTCGAACTCTGAAGTCTTGAGTCCTGAGCTTTCGCAGCTCGACATGGCTGATAGCATGGTAGGCTGGCAAGACTCGATCATCCCTGGAGGACTACAGCCTGTGGAGCAGATTCCAGATGTCGATTTCCATGATTTGTTTGCTTCGAGCGAAGAATGCTTTGGTATTGAGTTGAATCATGCACTGTTCTTTAATCTGTAGGAAAAGATACAAATTTGTGTCCAAGTAAACGTCCATTTGTTTATAAGACTTTACAATCTCATTGATAAATCAAAAGCTCTGTAACATGAGCATTTTGACCATGTTTCTATAGGATTGTACGTTTCAGTATTCTCTCACAGTAAATCAGTAAAAGAGTACTCTTGAACCATGGAGGAGGATTAATTCATTATTTTAACAAGCACGAGGAAGAAGAAGAAGAAAAAAAACCTACCAGAACTTTAATTTAAAAATGGAGTTCTTAAGAGTCTGATTACGATGTCTCTCATTGAGAAATGTCAAACAAAATTGGTGAATTGTTGAAGATTCTCTACTCAAACAGTGGAGTGATTTGAAAACTACACGCGCATTTTAGTTTCACATGCTTAATTATTGAATCCTAGTTGAGAATAAAATAAGTTTTAAAGCTGAGGCAGGTGATTATATTTTGACACTACGCACAAGAAGAACTTCCTTGAAATGACTAAATCCAAGGATCAAGAAAAGATATTGTCTACAACATATTGTCTAAAAAGCATGTGAAACTAATAATCACCCCCTCTAGCTAGATGCCAAGATTCCCAACAAGAACTTCCTGCATGTGAAATCACCCCTTGAAATGACTACACACAATAATCACCCCTTGAAATGACTAAATCCAAGCATGTGAAATGACTAAAGCTGAGGCAGGTGATTACATTTTCTCTTAGATATTGTCTACAAAATATTAACCAAAGCACAAGAAAAAATAGACAAAAATAATAAAAATGAAGACAATGCTAACTCTCTTGATTTACTTGGTCTCTACCTTCTTGAAATGACTAATCCAAAGATCCACACTCACACAATTAAGCTCCACTATGCTCTTCTCCTTTTCAATCAAGCTTAAAGGTGGAGAAACCCTTACAAGATGATTTCTTCCTCTTTTACAAGATGGGATCTAGAGTATGAGGAAAAAAAGTAAACTTTGGAAGCTTTGGGCACTTAGAAGAGGATTTTTCAGTCACAATTCATAACCTCTTCATGCTCTAAAGCTTCCCCTTAAATAGAAGAGAGAGTTATTAATAAAGCAGCTCAGCCCCGACACCAATCGACTGCCATCAAAACCAATCGACTGGTGTCTAGCCAACGACTAGCCTAATGGTTGGATTTTGAACAGACCAGTCGACGGGTGTCCAACCCCAGTCAATTAAACTTTCTGTGAGTTTCCTCTCAGCATTGTCAGTCGACTGCCAGCTTATAAACTCACTCTTAATTTCTCCGGAGTCCATTCTTCGCATATGCCTTGAAGTCCACTTCTCCAGCTTGCCCCTTGAAGTTCGCTTCCTTTGCTTCTCGTCTCTCGGATGCACACAACTCCGCGACTTGTCTTCATGTCATCCTTCACGTATGCCTTTGAAGTCTACTTCCTTGGCTTGCTCTTGAAGTCCTCTTCTTTTGACTCTCGTCCCACATATGACTTAACTCCGTTGTACCTCATGTGTGGTTTGTCAAGTCTTGCATGACTCAAATATACACATCAAATCAATATAAAAGACTAACTTAATCATATTGTCATACACATCAAAACTCATAATCGTACCGTTCAACCTTAGATCGATTGCACCAATAATCTCTCCCTTTTTTATTTGTAGTAATATATTTAAGTTAGGCACAAAAATAGTAATTTTGAAAATACAAAGCATAATATCACATAGAGCATTAAAAATATCCAAACTCCCCTTTAACCTATGCTTTATCTCATAATTTTCAAATTTGGCACAAACATGAAAAAAAAAAGATAAGTTCTAACTTAAACCCTTCAATTCTCCCCTTTGACACAATCAAAAAAATTGCGCAAATCAGTTCTAACTTATGGCATCAAGTGAAAACAAAGTTTTAAGTTCTGAAAATAAACAAAAACCAAAAAACTCAGGTACTAGTCGACTGAGACAGATATTAGTCGACTGAGACAGATATTAGTCGACTGACCTCTTTGAAAAACACTTCCACAAAGTTCTTAGTCGACTGGTCCTCTACATCAACCGACTGATACTAATCAATTTCAAATTTTAATTTTTTGAGTTGAAATTCAAAAATGCATTAAAAATTTTAGAAAATTTAAAAAATTATGAAATTTTGCAAGCATATTTCTTTTGACATCCTCTAACAAAGAAAAATATATTTTCATAAAAAATCCAAATATTTTTTAAATTTTTGACCAAAACTTAAAAATTTGAAAAACTTCCAATTTTATATCACACTAAAGTCTTAGTTTTGAAATCATGTGTTTTTCAAATCTATACGACAGTAAGTAAAACACAAAATTATTTTCAAAACATTTGAAATATCAAACTATGATCTATGGGCAAGATGTTCATTAATTAAACATTTACTTTTCCCATAATTTATCTATTATTGATAAAATGATATATTTCATAACCATCAAAATGCCTTAAGCAAATGTGAATTATGAATATCATCCTCTCATCTCATATGCATAAATAAAAACATAAATCAAATCATTATGAGATGTAGTGAAGGTAATATCTACTTAGCCAATTTGATCATGAATTATATTTAAGCTAAGTGCTCCCCCTTAAGGTCTCAAGTCAACTATTTTTCAAGAATTTGAAATTTTAAGAACATGATTGACTAACTCTAAATCCTCTAACCCTTGAAGATTGACTTCGGCACTCAATAGAAATGCTTCCTAATTGGGTTGACCAAATATTCCTTGGAAATTAATTTTCTATCTAGGGTTTTAATTTTTGATTGTCATCTAGCAAATAAGTAATGATAAGTTTTTTCATTGTTAGAGTCATTATATCCTAAATCCGTTTTCTTGAAATTTGCTCTTTGACTCTTAATAATCATGCCTATGATGTTAAAGTCAATTTCAAATTTTCTAAGAGTTTTATTAAGATTATCCAATGAGAAATAAAAAATCAAACGAGAAACATTTCTAAGGTAATTAACGATCAAATGATATATCATAGCCAAATACAAACATTTAAAATGATAAACCAGGTAACATCGAAGCTAAGATGACTGATTCGATCTCATAAAAATTGTCCACGTTGTACATCTCATTTGAAGGAAAATATTTTATAAAATACATCATAGATGAGGAGAGAGTGCCTAGTGGCAACTTACCACTCTTCCACTGCACAAACATTTAACTAGAGAAATCACGATTAGACCTATTATATTTTCAGTTATTCTTTATCTTCCTACAACTCCCGGAAGAACGGGCCCTTTACATGGTTGTGTCTCCGGAGTGAATCAGCAAAGAACAACTATCTATCGATCTTCGTGCTCTCATGAGGCCATTGGTCGGACCAACAAGAAAAAATCAATTTTTTTTGCAGCAGAAAATGCTTGGCAGAAGGTAATACACCGGAACAAGTTCCCACTATGACTAATCTCTCCATCTAGGGCTCTGACTTGGTAGGAAGGAAGAAGAAGAACCCGGGAGAAGTCAGAGCCAGAAGGCCATGCTGCCCCATTCCAGCTCCCAATGTTTCCAGATGGGGCAACATATAGAAAACCAGCAGCGGAGGGGGCATTGGAACCCTAGAGAAATCAAAGGATATGGCAACCTTGGCGATAAGAGATTCAGGTATCCACTCAGATAAGGGGAAAGGAACGAGTTTGGACTCATTATTCCTATGGCGACAGCAGTGCAAGGGATGGTGGAGAAGGAAAGGCTGAGCAGGCGACCGAGGTCGCGCCCGGCCTCGCGGCCATGGATGAGAAGTCGGATGTCGCACCTCGTCGCGCCCAAAGCGGGCCGGAGAGGGGAGGGACAAGGAGATGTTAAACCTGGTAACAGCTTGGTCCTGGAATTGGCACCTTCGGCCCATTTTGTTGCCAGTTGAACATACCTAGTGGGAAATTCTGCAACCCACTATATTTGCACAGAATTTGCAAAACCTCCTACGGAAGAGGGATACTGTAGATGGAAACAGAACCTGTATTAGTTGATTAATTCCCATCATACGCCCTTGTGGCAGCTGAGAGGCCAATCTTTGAATAATCTGAAAGAGAAATAAACTAGTCCATTGTAACAATGTTATGCTAAAAGAACCAACAGCAATAAGGCATGGTACTTTCACATGGATTTGAATCACTTTACTAAAATCTGTATCAAACTAAAAGTTTTACTGACATTTTTCCACAGATGATGCGTAAAAAGCATTAGTAACAGAAAGAACGGTGCACAATCTGTCACGCCCCGAGATTAACGAAGCCACTGATCCAATATAAAATCGGATAACATCTCCTCTGTCCGACGGACAATTTACACATACATACAAACACGCAGTTATATATTGGCCTCAGGCCATAAAACAGATATATATTATATGGAAAATGAACATATCGCAATACTAAACTCCGTAATACTCACCTGAGCTGCCCCAGGCAGACGCGCAGCAAAACAACCAACATATAGTCCAACAGAGGACTCAAAAATACAATACCGTACGAATGGATCGCGAATATCAATCCACGACATATAAAAAGGAATACAACGCATAAGGAATGCTATAAAAAGGAAAACAAACGCGGAAGCACCTAACAACGAAGTCGTAGGGACCAGTACCGGCAACTAGGCTCCTCCGATGAGTTATCAACCTGAAAACAAAAATATTGTGACGGGTGGCGAGTCCAAATGGACTCAGCGGATATATAGAAAGATATATGTGGCAGAAAAATAGCTAAACAAGCTATACAGATACAACAGGATACAGTCTCAACAATAGTATCAGAAATATACATAACTGAAATAATAAAGGACTGTACATACCAGAAATCAGTCTATCATGATCATAATAAGACTCGTACCATACGAGTAAGTGCAGGGTCAACAAACTACACAAAAATATATCCTGTATGTGCATGTCAAACAAGTGCAGTAAATAAATACAGCAAACACAATTAAATGCACAAATGCATCATATGCACATGATGCAATGTCATGATCACCTCCTAACACTAGTCCAGCCACCGAGACATGCGATAATGTGTCGGTCGAGTAGGTAGAGCTGTGACACTATCCGCACTCTACCATCACTGCTCCTGAGTGACCGAGTGGAACTCTCGCTCCGCCCCATGTATATATAGGAGAGATATCTCTCTCATCTTCTCTGGTCTATGGGAAGAGAACGGATCCATGCCTGGTAAGACGTGTTAACGGTATAGCTATGCTCGACGAGCCCTCCACAAACCGTCTGTAGTAGCCTGCCAATCCCAAGAAATTGCGAACCTCCTGAACTGATTTCGGCTGCTCGCGACTGGTGGCAGCCTCGATCTTCTAGGGGTCTACTAAAATACCTCGACTGGAAACCACGTGCCCCAGAAAATCGACTGAGAATAGCCAGAACGCGCACTTACTGAACTTCGCAAACAAGCGCTCCCGTCAGAGAGTCTCCAAAATAGTGCGAAGGTACTGCGTGTGCTCCTCCTCGGAATGTGAATAGATCAAGATGTCATCAATGAAGACAATCACAAACTAATCTAAGTACTCCAAGAATATGCGGTTCAAGTCCATGAATACCGCTGGAGCATTGGTAAGCCCAAATGACATTACCAAAAAATCATAGTGTGCATATCTAGTGCGGAAAGTTGTCTTCTGAATGTCTGAGTCTCTGACTCTCAGCTGATGATATCCGGACCACAGATCAATCTTAGAATACATTGAGGTGTCTCTGAACTGATCAAACAAATCCTCTATCCGTGGCAAAGGATACTTGTTCTTGATAGTTACTGCATTCAACTGTCTGTAGTCAATGCACAACCTTAAAGAACCATCCTTCTTGACGAACAGAACCAGTGAACCCCAAGGAGATACGCTTGGTCTGATGAACCCTTTGTCTAATAACTCATGGAGTTGAACCTTCAGCTCATTCAACTCTTTCGGTATCATGCGATAAGGAGCCTTAGATGCCGGCGCAGTCCTCGGAATCAGCTCTATAGTAAACTCAATTTGTCTCCTGGGAGGAAGACCCGGTAGCTTCTCTGGAAAGACATCTGGAAATGCCCGAACGACTGAAATATCCGAAAGTGAGGTACTACTAATGTCGCCTACGTTGATCATCGATAATAAGAAACCCTGGCAGCCCAGTGATAGCAATCTCTATGCCTGGAGCGCAAAAATAACAGATATACCGTCATCTCGGATGCCGATGAAATTCCACGAGAGTTGGTTCGGAGGTCGAAATATGACCACCCTCATCCGACAATCCAAGGTGGCATGATACGTTGTAAGCCAGTCCATGCCAAGGATGACGTCGAAATCTACCATCTTGAAACTAGTGAGTCCACAGTGGGGAAATAACCACTGAACACCAGTGGGCATCCTTTGAACTTCTGGTTAATGTCCAATACTTTTCCGAAAGGCAAGGGCACAACTAACTTCATATCCTCTGCACTCTTGCCAGTCGTACATCCCGATGTCCATCAAAATTATCCAGTCACATACACTCAATTTATGAGTCAAATCCCTCATAAAATAGTGTAACGACGAGCGAGTCGATCGACCATCGCCTCAAAACCCCAATCTCCTCAATTCCTCCCTCAAGGTACAAAAACCTCTGAGGTATAACTCCATAGCAAGGAAATAGAGACACACTACCTCTCAGGAGTATCTCAACATGCTCATGAAGTGATTCTTTATTTTTCGAATGTCATTTTCGGTAACCTCTAACCAGAGGTGACTTAGTCTAGCAATTGTTTCGCATCAAAGCAAATCATGAGCCCAATGGTATCTACTTGGTTATCCAACACCGAGTACATGCGATAATCCGTAAGTATCAAGCAATTAAGCTCCACACTTTTCTATATCGGTTCAAGTCATCTATCAAACTGTACCTTCTATGTCATCAACCAGGTACAGGTGATTCATGGTCAAAATTCCCATGGAATAGGATGTATCAATCTTCCACTAACGATGGTAGCACGTAGCTAATGCTACTCTTCTACATCAATGTAAATCATATACCCTAAATGTGCCTTCAAAGTCATCTAACCAGGCACAAAGCGACTCAAAAGTCTAAAACTCTTAGAACTAGGGTAAGTCGATCATATACTAATCGAGCCAACTATGATATGCATCCCTAGTTCTTGCTTAGCTAATAATAGCTAATACACGTACTATGAATAATAAGGTCTAGGAAAACTAAAATCCTTAACCTCCAATAGGTTGTCAACATTTTCGACCTTGACTTTCCGACTCAACAATCGGTGCTATTAGAGAATTAACATTTGCCGCTGCAAGGTCTCATCTGCATCATATCACTAATCGCTCACAGGAACGACCACAAATAAGATAGATTAACATAGTGTCAATCCAACTAAAATCAAGTCTACGAATATCTAACGATCCAGTATGAATATACGATCCCACCATGCTAGGATAGTCAAACCAATCCTAAATCTAATAGTGAGTACTAAAGGTAGGATAGTTCTAGAAAAATATACCTCTTGCCGCCTGGAGATGTCCCATTGCCGCCAAGTCCCAGAGTACAAATCACATCGAAAAAATGACTCCGAAAATTCAAAATGTACTCGGTTAGACTTCATCAAACTCGAGCTCCGACACTTACCGAATAGGTATCAGATTTAACTCCGACAAATCCGAAAAACATAAATAGGCATCTGAACTTGCTCTGATACCAAAATAAATTGGTATCAGATAAAATTCGAAAAGTCCGAAAAACACGGAAATAGGTAGGAATCATAACCTACGCTTTGACACCAAAATAAATTGGTATCAAATAGACACCGAAAATCCATAAGCCCCCAAGGTATCTAGCAACTTGGGCTCTAATATCAAAATAAATTCTCACACCCTGAGACCAACGGAGTCGCTTATCCAATATAAAATCGGACAACATCTCCCCTGCCCGACGGATAATTTACGTATACATACAAACACACGCAGTTATATATTGGCCTCAGGCCACAAAACAGATATATATTATATGGAAAATGAACATATCATAATCCTAAACTCCATAATACTCACCTGAGCTGCCCCAGGGCAGACGCGCAGCAAAACAACCAACACATAGTCCAACAGAGGACTCAAAAATACAATACCGTACGAATGGATCGCGAATACCAATCCGTGACATATAAAAATGAATACAACGCATAAGGAATGTTATAAAAAGGAAAACAAACGCGAAAGCGCACAACAACGAAGTCGTAGGGACCAGGACCGACAACTAGGCTCTATCGGCGAGCTATTAACTGAAAACAAAAACATTGTGACGGATGGTGAGTCCAAATGGACTCAGTGGGTATATAGAAAGAGATGCATGCTAAAAAAATAGCTAAACAAACTATATAGATACAACAGGATCAGTCTCAACAATAATATCAGAAATATGCATAACTGAAATAATAAAGAATTGTATATACCAGAAATCAGTCTATCATGATCATAATAGGAATCGTATCATACGAGCAAGTGCAGGGTCAACAAACCACACATAAGTATATCCTGTATATGCATGTCAAACAAGTAGAGCAAATAAATGCAACAAACATAATCAAATGCACAAATGCATCATATGCACATGATGCAATGTCATGGTCACCCCCTAACACTAGTCCAGCCACCGAGACATGCGATAATGTGTCGGTCGAGTGAGTAGAGCAGTGACACTGTCCGCACTCTGTCATCACTGCTCTTGAGTGACCGAGTGGACAAGATGCTGGTGGAACTCTCGCTCCACCCCATGTATATATGGGGGAGATATCTCTCTCATCTTCTCTGGTCTATGGGAATAGAAGGGATCCCTGCCTGCTACCACACTCCGAAACCACTGCCCATGAGCGGTCGAGCAGAGCAGTACAGAGCCAATGCACACACCCAGCGGTATCCACTAACCCATGAGTGGCCGTGTGTGCATATCATGTGTCGAAAAACGATAGGCTCAACCACAAGGGAGTCGCTAATCGTCAGCATGCAACAGTGCAGGTATGATGCATGACTCTAACACATGTAACCTCTATCAGGTCAACGACACATAACACAACCTACCATGCAAAGATCGTAAACATGTATCATAACCCAATCATCCTATATTCAGACACACATGCAAGTATGACTAGAATCAATCAATGCAACCATACAATGGTAAACTATGCTATATCTACAAACGCATGCTCATACCAATGTTATACAGAATCAGATAAGAAAACACGAGACTGTATAGAAAGGAAATTTTGATCATATCCAAGGTCAAGCATAAGTATCAAGCAGGATAGCAAAACGGTATCAGATAAAGGTAAATATCAGCCTACTACAATAATAGAAAAATAGCCATGCATAGAAGATGAAGTGGTACAAGCAAGAAGTACTTGCCTCCAATAAAAGAAGTCCGTATCAAAGCAGAAAGAACCACCCGTCAATAATCCAATCAACAACTCAGTGTCCTGTATCAAATACCACAACCCTTAGATATTTGAGTAAAGGTAAATAGCTAATCAACTACTATCTCATGTTAAGAGTGATCCTACTTATAGTAACCGTTTAGCTAATCTTACTCAAATGGTTAACTATAAATTAAACGATTTGTCGTAGTTAGGTTTAATAGGTGTTTTAACTCCTATTAAGCCTATCACTAATGTCTAACTAACCTAGGTAGACATTTCAACTCATTTCATAACCTATTTCCCTTTTTGATGCCCATGGCACTGGAGGGAAGACACACTCTATCCATGTGTATCACTTGGCCACAATAGGCAATCTAATTCCAACTCTACTGCCCGGAATCCTACAGATCAAACCACACGGCGAGGAGAAGTAGCCCATGGAAACAAACAAAAACCATAAACCTAATTTGATCCAAGCCTGACCCAGCTAACCCATTCCTCCCACAGAACAATAAACAGTGGCAGCATATAGGGAAAAATTTCTCCTTACCTCAAATCAATTCTTCCTCAGCTGCTCATAATAGACAGGGACTACACAAAACAGAATAGCCTAAGCTGCTACCTTAAATTTCCAAACCTGTTCACAATTGAAGCTACACATGAAATTAAATCTTCACAACCGAATTATCCCTAAGCAAATCCAGATTGGCCATCAATTCATCTCCTTACCTGAGCCCGAGCAGCCCTCCACGACAGGAGCTCCCAATCGCACAAAGACGTGGCGCAAGAAGGAGTATCTGAAATCCAACATCCAATTTTTGAGTTAGATCGGCCAACACTCGTGAACCTAAACTCGTATTCACATCCTCAGATCTTCCCCTTCAGGTCTAGTAAGAAATCGATCAATTTGGCATACACAGATCGAGCTTGGTGCTTCCACCGGTTGGCGTCGCGACGGGGTCATCCACCAAAACGATATCCCAAAGCCGAGGAGGAAGAGCAAGGAACCACCCGGACTCAAGGAGGTGAGGACGCTGAAAGCTTGACTCCAGTGGCTAGCAACTGCTCCGCGATCGAGAGGAGATAAGAATCGCGTGATCTGAATCGGGGAAGAGGGGAAATCGGGGGATCGCTTCCACAGTGGGATCGGCGAAGGAGATGAGGGGAAAAAGAGCTTAATGAAGGGTAAATTTTACATTTAAGCCCATCTGATTCATCAAAACCCATCTGAGCCCCTTGGTTTTGGGGTTTTAAGCCATTTAGCCCCTCAAACTTAAGTTTCAAAGCGATATAATCCTCAAATTTCAGTTTGGGTCTCGGAAATCCTAAATCTTATTCCGAAAATTCTCCGGAGTAGGATAAATCGTGTCGGATTTAACACAAACAATAAATGCAAGAACATTTACTTCCACAATCATGACAGACACATGTTCATATGCTCACATAACACCTACAAATGATCAAAGATGAAGTTCATGCGAGCGCCCTCACATCCTTTGGGCAAATCTATTTTTTCAATCTCTGGACACACTACCTGAACAGAAATATAATATCTAGATTCCTTTTATGAGGAATGTATCCTGCAAAAATTAAAACGAATTTATAAAATACCTCTGTAAATAAGGTACAAAATCAGACATGCTGAGCGAGATGTTTGCCAAGCTTGCAAACAAACACAGATTCTACATGCGTGTAAGCTGATTCCATGATGTTCCGAGGTACAAGAATGTAGTGGTGACATATAGAGCAATAGAAGCTTTTAAACTCAAACTAAGCTATTGTCATGTAGGCAAACCTAAGTCCTAACTTGTACATTTAGGATGACTTAGTTGGGTTCATTGGTTGGTGCGGATCAATTGCTACTCGTCAGTTGATAGGTCAGGTTCAAATTTGCAATTGGAATCAAACACGTTTGCTCAAAACTATAGTTCATTCCAACTAGAACCACCGGCTCAACAATTCAACTCCATGTCAGAGAATCTTAATTATCTGACAAGTAGAGCTGGTTACACTTGAGTCATCACATATGCACAGATAAGCACTAAATTCTGAGACAAACAAATTTTTCCTAGGAAAGCTTAAACAGGACTTCAGAAATCATGAACAAAATGGGCGCGCTACAAGAAATCTGTCACCCTCCACAGAAGAAGAATCCAATCATGCGTAACCAAATCATATGTAATCTAACTTAAAAGGCTAATTATCCAAAGCAAAAGATAATAAATCTATAAACTTTTATGATCACAAATGCCATTGATCAACAAAGTTGAGATAATTACCATAGGATTCTGGAAAGGTGGAGGTATTTATGGAACCATTGAGGAAGGCATGGGCATAGATCCTGGAATTGAGCCAGATATACCAAGAGGATTAAGTGGAGGAGGTAGATGAGGAGGTCGTAGTGTATGTGATGGAGGTTGCAACTGAGGCAAGTTTGAAGAAATTGGCAAAGATGGCATTTGCTGTGAAAATGGTTGATGCTGCTGGTGGACAGGAGGAACTTGCTAGTAAATTTGTTGCTGCCTAGATGCTAAAAGAGATGGATGAGGGCCAGGTGGCAGAGGAGGTGGCCCAAAAGGCATGCTACCAGGAAAAGACTGTCTCTGTTCTTGATCAGACCTATCAATTGATGGGACAGATAAAGGCATGGCAACCCCAATACCAGGGATAGCTCCTTCATTCTTGATAACCCAACAGCAAATGTTCCAGGAGTTGGGGTAGGTTCAGATGCCATGAAACCACTGACTGCTCAGCCTGATAGCATAGAATTTTGATCGCCATACCTAGAAATCAATCAAAGGTTGAAGTCATTAAGCCATTTTACACATGAAGTATCAGACATGAATTAAGATTTTAAGACAAAATGTTGAAAGAACTCTTGACAAAAACTTGAAGAGTGTAATGCCAACTGGAGTTGGACCAAGACTGTATTTATTGTGAAGATCTCCAGGCCTATTTCTGCACCAAAACTTGGATGTATGGTCATTGCTTCCACTGCAGTCATTATAGTTGAAATTAGTGCAAGATTGCAAACACCTACTTATACTGTATGGTTTTCCCATTCACGTGAGCATAAATGAAACAGCACAAAGAAAAGGAATGAGAGCTTTTGAAGCTGATTACTAGAAAATATGACACTGGTTGTATTTCAGTAGGAATTAGTAATGAATATTGTTGTGAGGGGTAGATAGGTCTTTTCCTTATTTTGTATTCTTAGGGTTATGAAAGTTATATAAACCTTGTAGATGTTCTTGTTTTAATTGAATGGGAAGTTTCAACATGGTATCAGAGCCAAGTTTTCCAAAACCCTAATTTTTTCCCCTTCTTGCGCCGGTTTTTTTTCCTTCTTTTTGCGCCGCAATTTTTTTTTCCTTCTTCTTCTTCTTCTTCTTATGCCGGAGCTCTTTCGCGTGTCCTCCTCTTCGCCCGAGCAAGCACCGCCGCGATTTCTCTTTTTTGTCCTTCTTCTTGCGCCGCAGTTTTTCCTTCTTGCGCTGAAGCCCTTTCGCGTGTCCTCCTCTTCGCGCGAGCAAGCACCGTCGCGATTTCTCTTCCCGTTTTTCCTTCCTCTTGCGCCGCAGTTTTTTTCCTTCTTCTTCTTGCGCCGAAGCCCTTTCACAGGTCCTCCTCTTCGCGCAAGGTCCTCCTCTTCGCACGAGCAAGCACCGCCGCGATTTATCTTTTGAGAGAAGGCCACTTGACATCAGATATCTCTTTTGAGAGTAGTTTTTTTTTCCGGATCATGGTGCGCCGCCGATTCTTGCGCAAGCAGCAAGTTCTGCCTCTCGTTGCAAGTTACCGAGACCCATCGCCATCTGGTTATCGGCAGCTCGATCTTCAGGCATGTACCTCAAAAGTTAGGTTCAGAGCCGGAGAGACCTTCAGTCGCTGCTTGACTACGCGGATGATCCATCTCTTCTTGTGGTTTGTTATAGTGGACACCTCTGGAGAAACTTCTGGGATTTCTACAGATCCTTGACTTCTTTTGGACAAGTACAACCATTTTTCACAATGACAGGGGCTGGAGGATCTGGTATTCAGATAACCTCGGAGACATTGACCGAGACAAATTATGCATCGTGGGCAGTTGCTGTTGAACTTTATGTTGAAGGTCATGATAAACTTGATATTCTTCACGGCACTAAAGTTGAACCAGATGAGGACCCAAGTTTTCGTACTTGGAGGCGTGACAATATTCAGTTAATGACTTGGATACTCAATTTTGTTAGTTCTGGCATCAAACAGATCATTCTTCATATCAGAACCGTGGATATGTGGAAGACACTTGAGCAAATATATGGACGCAAACATGAAATGCTACGTACCTATCAGCTAAGTAGTCAAATTTTTAAACTTGAACAAGGTTCTATGTCGATCACAAATTATTTTGCTACTCTAAAGGGATTGTGGGATGAGTTTGACTACTACAGGATGGAAAGTTGGAGTTAATCATCAGAGATATCTAAAGCTTCTAGAGAAGGACAGAATCATTAAGTTTCTTGATGGGCTTCATGCAGAGTTTGAGAGTTTAAGAGGACATATCCTTAGTCTTGATCATACTCCCTCACTAGAACAAGTTTACTACAAAATTCTTAGTGAGGAAGGTAGGAGAAGGACCATGAGCAACAAGGGGAGTATTTCTACAACATGCAATCCAATTGGGGAGTCTTCTATTTTTTGTCGGTTCTGTAAACAAGTCCAAGCCTAGGGAACAAAAGGAAAAGGTGGAAAGTTTTGTCAACACTGCAAGAGGACTAGTCATGATTCAGATTTTTGTTGGGAGAAATATCCAGAGAAAAAACCTGAAAAATTCAAATCTAGTGACAAGAAGACTCTTAATCGTGGAAATCTTACTGTCCAAAAATTAGTGGATGAGGGGACTACTGATTCCGTTGTACCTTCTACTGTTAAGTTGTCATCAACTGGCATTGCCAACCTTCAGCACCTTTTCTCGCAGCTTCAGGCTTCATCCTTTGTCTCTACCATTCCGTCTCAAGCGCACACAGGTATCCGTGGCCTGGGGTTAAGTGTTGTCGGTTCAAGATCTTATAGCCCCTGGGTTATTGACTTAGAAGCTACGGATCATATGACAAATGTTGCTAATTCTTTTATTTCCTACTCTTTGTCCTCTGAGCAAGATAAAGTGACCATTGCAGATGGGACCAAAGCCAGTGTTGCTGGAAAAGGTTTCATACAACTGGCTGATCACTTTATCCTATCATCTGCGCTTCATGCCCCTTCCATTTCACTTAATTTACTTTCTGTCAGCAGTATTACAAAACAATTACATTGCTCAGTAACTTTTTTTCCTGATCATTGTGTCTTTCAAGATCTCGAGACCAAGCAAACGATTGGGACTGGCCGTAATGCAGGAGGTCTTTATTACTATCAGCTTGGAACAACATCTATCAGCTTGGAACAACATCTGCTCTGAAGTCTATAGCCCAGTGTTTGGAAAATAAGCATCAAGAAATTTTTTTATGGCATTTCCGGTTGGGGCATTTATCTTTTCGGTCCTTGAAAGTCTTATTTCCTAGCCTCTTCTCTTCTATTTCTCTTGAGTCACTCCAGTGTGAAGTTTGTCAGTTATCCAAACATTGTAGAACTCATTTCTCTGAGTCCATTAATAAAAGTTTGTCTCCGTTCGATCTCGTTCATTTAGATATGTGGGGGCCCTCTCCTGTGTCTTATTTGGATGACTATCGATACTTTCTCTCTTTTATTGATGATTACACTCACTGTACATGACTTTACTTGATGAAGAGCAGGGATGAAGTACCTCGACTGATTCAACATTATTGTAGAATGGTCAAAACTCAATTTCACACAAAAGTAAAGGCTCTTCGTTCTGATAATGCACGCGAGTACTTTGCACAATCTCTAAATACTTTTCTAGAGGATTTAGGAATTCTTCATGAGTCATCTTGTTCCTACACACCACAACAGAATGGAGTGGCTGAAAGAATCGTCATATCCTTGAAACAGCCCGTGCACTATTATTTCAGCGCCACTTACCTAAATATTTCTGGGCTGATGGTGTCCTTGCAGCTACCTATATCATCAATCGTTTGCCATCCAAGGGTCTCGGGTACCGATACCCTCTCACTCTTCTTCATCCTGACACAACCTTGTTTTCCCTTATACCTCGGGTTTTTGGCTCCCTTTATTTTATTCATGTTCTAGGTCCCAAGTCCACTAAGCTTGATCTTCGTTCTATACGAGGAGTTTTTCTAGGGTATTCCACTTGCCAGAAAGACTATAAGTGCTTTGATCCTATTACTAGGACAAAATATATCTTGAAGGATGTTACCTTTTTTTTTAGTCAGAGTCCTATTATTCTTCTCAGCCTCGTCCTCAGGGGGAGAATCTTACTTCTTCCCTTTACCTCAGGTGGTCCCTTCTCCTCTTGTACCTCAAGTGGTCCCTTCCTCTATTTCACTGGATGTCATGGAAAATAGAAAAGATGCCCCACTACTAGATGCTTCATTACTGGGCTCGCAGTCTTCACAAGAAATTATTACTTACAAGCGACGAAGACATCAGCAAGAACCTACTACTAATCGGCTAGCTGAATCGGATGCCCTGGCTCTTGATCCTGTGGAGCAGTTATCCTCATTTGTTGAACCAACCGCACCCCTAAATATAAATGAGTTGGACCTTTCGGTTGTTGTTAGGAAGAGAGTCAGGTCATGTATTCAGCATCCTATCTCTAACCAAGTTTTTTATTCTCGTTTATCTTCTTCATATCATGCTTTTGTTTCACAGTTATCAAATCATGTCATACCTTCTTCTTATTATGAAGTTGTACGGGATTCAAGGTGTTAGGAAGCAATGAATGAAGAAATGGAGGCTCTTAATAGAAATGGTACTTGGAAATTAGTTGATCCTCCAAAGAGGAAGAACTTGGTTGGTTCTAAATGGGTCTATGCTATCAAGTATAACTCAGAGGGTGAAGTGGTTAGATATAAGGTCAGACTTGTTGCCAAGGGATTCACTCAAACATATGGGGTGGATTACTTGGAGACCTTTGCTCCAGTTGCAAAGCTAAAATCAGTCAGAGTAATCCTTTCTCTTGCTGCTCAATATGATTGGCCTCTATTTCAGCTAGATGTGAAAAACGCCTTTCTGAATGGTGACCTTCACGAAGAGGTCTACATGTTGCTACCTCCTGGAATCGAAACAAAAGAAAAGGTTTGTAGGCTAATAAAAGCTTTGTATGGACTTAAACAATCTCCCAGAGCATGGTTTGATAGGTTCTGCAGAACCATGATATTGTTTAGCTTTAAACAAGGGAATGTTGATCATACACTCTTGGTGAAAAAGAAAGAGGGCAGAACTACCATTCTCTTGGTTTACGTTGATGATATGATAGTTACGGGTGATGACGAGGTTGAAATCGAGGCTCTTAAGTCCAAGTTAACATCAGAATTTGAAATTAAAGACCTTGGACTATTGAGATACTTCCTTGGTATTGAAGTTGCTCGATCTCAAGAGGGAATTTATATATGTCAGAGAAAATATGTGTTGGATTTACTCAAGGAGACAGGGAAGTTGGGTTGTCGGTCAGCATCTACTCCTATAGAAGTAAATCATGATCTTACTAGTTCTAATAGGGAGGATCTTACAAATATGGAAAAAGGAACGTATCAAAGGTTGGTTGAAAAATTACTCTATTTGTCTATGATTAGACCTGACATCACCTATGTTGTTAGCGTAGTGAGCCAGTACATGCATGCTCCTAAAACTGTGCACATGAAGGTCGTTAACAGGATTTTAAGGTACTTAAAGTCATGTCCCGAAAAAGGCTTGTTGTTTAAGGGAGGTGGTAATCTGAAAGTGGAATGTTATTCGGATGCAAATTGGGTTGGTTCTAGAGATGATAGAAGATCCACTTATGGCTATTGCACCTTTTTAGGAGGAAACTTGGTAACTTGGAGAAGTAAGAAACAAAGTATTTGTGCACGGTCCGGTGCGGAAGCAGAATATCGGGTCATGGCACATGGTCTTGCAGAAATGTTGTGGTTGAGTTTTTTGTTGGAAGATGTGGGATTAAAGGCTGAATCACCACTCAAGCTGTATTGCGACAACAAGGTTGCAATCAATATTGCAAATAATCCAATACAACATGACCGGACTAAACACATCGAGATTGATCGCCACTTTATTCGGGAGAGGCTTGATTCCAGAGAACTATGTTTGCTTTATGTCAAATCTGAGAACCAACTTGTTGATATGTTTACAAAAGTTGTACCCCAAGCTGTGTTTAATTCTGCTCTTAGCTAGTTAAACATGTTTGATATATATGTTCAACTTGAGGGGGAGTGTTGTGAGGGGTAGATAGGTCTTTTCCTTATTTTGTATCCTTAGGGTTATGAAAGTTATAAAATCCTGCAGATGTTCTTGTTTTAATTGAATGGGAAATTTCAACAAATATAGTGACTAATGATGAGTTCTGCAATTAACAGATAATCCCATTGCAATATCACCAGTTGAGTGCCAAACATACAGGAAAGTTGTCCTTGAAGTTACAATATTTGAGTATGTGATATATACTAAGAAGAGGAAGTTACAATATTTGTGTATTCAGTATAACCAAGTCCAACTGTCCATCCATACCAGAGGCAGATTTGATGTTACCTATTCATGTAGTAGTGGGCATTATATGGGTTTGGATTTATGCTAATTGGGTATCTGATACCTAAACATTATGATATAATTTTTTTAAATAATCTTTATTGTTGATATTTAATCAACATCAGCTATTAAGCAAATTGATTATTAGATTTATATATATGTAGGAAACAAGCATGTCTGGTTCAAGTACTCATTTGGTCAATTTTAATCAGGTTGGATACCAGCATGGTTAAACTTCAGATTTATGTAGTGGGTAACAACTCGGAAACATCCCTGGATAAAAAGCAAAAAAATATTAAGAAAGACACTAACTAAGACCCAATATAAGTATGAGGGACAAGAAGATAGACTGAATATGTTTCTCTGACATCAACTTGAGAAAAATGAACGACGAAACTAAAAGATCAAAATTGAATATTCTATCATAGTCTTGATAGAGTGAGATCACTAAGTGCATGGTCATGCCCAAATAAGGCAATATGAGATATTGAGCTTATTTGATTATAGTGAGTCTACTTGGAGTTCAAGACACATAGATTGATTGGAGGATGACACGGTCTATGCTTCATAGAAAATCAATCTAGATATCGACGATAGAAGGACATTGTCACATATTATGAAAGTCATAATTAGTAGTCACATTGGTGATGTTGGATCTCAACATTCTTGTAACTTGGGTAGCAATGATGTGTTGCTAGATACCGCTCATTGCTTATGTTTCTAAGAGGTTAGAAGCATTGCCAACGTTACAAGAACCTATAGGGTCACACGCAAAGAACAAATAGATGGAGAAAAAAAAATAAAGTCAAGTTCGACTTGGCTAAATATGGAAAGTCCATAAAAGGCAAGTTTGACTTGACCCAAATCCAAATCAAGTTTGACTTGACTTGGTTCCACTTCAAGTTAGACTTGACATGGGAGAAGAAATGGAGTCAAGTTTGACTTGACTAAATATGGAAAGTCCATAAAAGGCAAGTTTGACTTGACCCAAATCCAAATCAAGTTTGACTTGACTTGGTTCCACTTCAAGTTAGACTTGACATGGGAGAAGAAATGGAGTCAAGTTTGACTTGACTAAATATGGAAAAGTCCATAAAAGGCAAGTTTGACTTGACCAAAAGACCACCTCACCTTGACTTGACCAAGTGATAACTTGGCTTGGTATTTGACCAATGATGATGCTCCACATCATCTCCAAAGGTTGTAACCCCCCATTTGAATTTGAATTCAAATTGAAAGGGGGTTATGGCAGGCCACTTAATGGCCATTAATGGCCATTATGGCCGGCCACTTAATGGCCATTAATGGCCATTATGTGGCCGGCCAAAATGAGAGAACAAAACAATGTTTTGTTCCATTTTTCTTAGGTGTGTGTCTTCTCTTCTTCCTCCTCCAAGTGTTGGAGCTCTTCTTCTTCTTCTCCTCTTGGCCGAACCCTTGAAAGGTGCCAGCACACCTAAAGGGTTTCCTCCATCCACTTTGTTCGCGTGGATACTTCTAGAGGGACGGCACTTGTCGTCCTAGAGATCCGACATCCAAAAGGAGCGAGCGGGATTAAGCGGGGCACGCGCCAAAGGTAAAATGGTTTATCCCTCTTTAGATCTAGGAGTAGATCGAGTTTTGAGCATGAAATGAATACGTGATTTTGTGTTTCGGAATTTTTCTTCGCACGAGATCCATGGCTTTGGGTTCTCGGGGTTTCCGCGACGCGAAAAGGCGGTTTTCGCGGCCCGAAAAACCCAACATACTCATCCTCTAAAATCATAATCAACAAAGAAAAGAAATGCACAAAAATCAAAAGGGCATCCTTATTTTCTAAATCATTAGTGCAACACCTCATTTTCATTTATCATTAAAACAGCACACCACCCTGCTTTTCCTATTAAATTTACCCCTCTAATCCCATTGCACCATCATTCACCCACCAAAAAAACACAACCTGCTACCTAGTTGGCCTAATATGCATGCCTAAGCAACTACATGAGTATAAATTTTAAAAAATAAATAAATAAAGTATTAAAAAATCAAAATATTATCAGAAAATGTAAAATAAAAATAAAAAAATAGAAAACAAAGTGATATAAATTCTGTAAGTTCATGAGCATATTAATTTTTCTAAAAAAAGAAGCAAAACAAAAATAATTTTTTTTGATAATTTTAGTCAAAGCTAGCCACGTAGTAGGTTTGGACAAAACTATGAAACTATTATATGGACATATGGCATTATAACAAACAAACAATAACAATCAAGTCTTTATCCCACTAAGTGGGATCGGCGGTCATATGACATTATTAGGCAAAATTATTAAATGGTCATCTGAATAAATAGGTACACTTTAAGTGGAGTTCGCCAATGTTATCAAAGTAACCCGATGATTTAAAAATGAGTATACAATAGTTTTGACAAAAAACTAGCTAGACCACCCATATGACTCAAAAAACCATTTAGAGTCAATTTTTTAATATGAATAGACAAATTCTAAGAGGCTGTCAGAGTTTACCCATCCTTTCAAAGTAACCACTATGCAAATGGTGTGCTCAGGGGAACAGGCAGAGGAGGAAGGAAAGCAGTTTCAAGCCAAATTTTGGGCGAATCAAATTTTGCCCAAAAAAATAATCAGTGGATGAATTGTTAATTCATTATTCAGATAATTTTGTGTCTAGTAAATAGTAGGCAATGTCTCGACTTCTATGCAAACGGTCCCTTTATTGTTCCACCCTTCGCAGCCACTGAATTCTATAGTGCCAATTTTAGTCCCCAATATAAAGAATGTGATGATTAAGTTTAAAAAATGAGATTAAGAAAAAAAAGAAGCAATACCAAATCATAGTTTCCATCAAGGATAACCTAACATAATAACAAACATTAGCAAATTCTTTATCGAATATCCAAGAGCGAACATAAAAAAAGAAGAAGAGACGGCAAGGATCAAAGGCTCCAAATCAGAGTTCCAAGTTAAAAAGTAAATGGGAGATCCTTTTACTGCGCGTTCGGAACAAACCTTCGTAAGGGACCGGCGTCCGGGTAAACTCTGACGGATGCCTCGACGATGGCGGCGGCCCCCTGGGGAACTCCGGATTCTGCGGTGGCTCGCCGTACATCACCTTCGGCCAGCCACTTATCGCAGACGGAATCGGAGACAAACGACCGGGGTCAGGGTTTTGACCAGTGGCATGGATCTTTTAGGAATAATTGACGGCGATCCCCCTTTTGTATTATTATCTTTTAAAAAATATTCTTTACATTTATATTTATTCAATAATACAGAATTAATTATGTAAAATAAATAAATTTATGATTGATCAAAGTTATGTAAATTTTAATTATAATTTTTAAAAAAATAATTTAAATACATATAAATATAGTGATTGTATTGGTGTTTGCACCTATTTTATCATAGTTTAATCAAATTTAAAGGGAAAAAAAACAATTCCAAGAACATTGATATTATAGATATACTTATATAATGCTCTATAAAGAGAACTAAGCATCTACTATATCTGAATGCAATCAATGCCTACAATCTACTCAGAGCACAACAACATGAGAGAACAAGGGAGGATTAAAGGATGATCGATCGATCAAGCGTACACACTGCCAGACGATCAACATGCATGCGTGCATGCGTTTTTCTAGACAAATCCCAGTCGAAGTTCCAAGTCAAGATCCTCCTCCTCCTCTACCTTTTCATCAACAGCACGGCCGTCGAAGATTCCAATCTCCAACTCCAGCCTCACAACTTCTCTTCCCTTCTGCAGCATTGCCCCTCCGCTCTCGCCTTCTTCCACGAGCAGCTCCTTCTCAGTCATGTCCACGGCTTTCCTCAACTCGGCGGCGGCGGTCGAGAAATGCACGAGAGGAGAAACAGTAATGGGGACCATCTCCTTGGCTGCAGGAGCAGGACCTGGAGGCGTTGGCAGGAGGTTGATGAGGTCATCAGGTTTAGGAAGATCCGGGTCAAAAAGAGGCAGAGGTAGAGGCAGAGGCAGGCGCAGCGGCTGCGGCTGCTGCTGCCTTAGCCTGGCCCTGTCCCTTCTATGCACATTCATGTGTCCTCCAAGTGCCTGAGCTGACTTGAACTCCCTCTTGCAGAAGCTACAAAAGTAGGACCTCGGAGGCCAAATGGAGAAGCCTCCTCCCACCATCAGAGGGTTGCTGCACACCACCTCCAACCATGGCTCCTTCCCCTTCCTCTCCATGAACAGAGGGATCGATCAGCAGCTCAGATACCTATAGCCAACCCTTCTTAAGTAGGCAATTTCAAACCTGAGAGGGAAGTGTAATCATGATATTTGACGTGGGCCTCTCTCTCTCTCACTCTCTCTCTCTTTCTCTAGCTCTGTCACCATTATATAATTAATATGAAAAAAAAAACTATGAATTTTATTTTGATCTGTGACCTGAACTGAAATTCTCGTTCACTTCACTGATACTCGAAGAGACAATTGAAATTGGGGAATGGAATTGGCAATAGTGGCAGCAGCTGGGAATCTGACATCTTTTGCTCTTTGCTAGAATTGCAATTGCACTACTCACCATGTCCCCAACTCTTTCTTCGAGTCTCGTAGTGATGATATGACATGCATAAAATACACACACACACTTACTTTATTATTATAGTTATCATCAGAAAACCTTTGAAGACATACTCTGGAGCTTGTTTACATACAGCAAAACTTCTCTCAGATAGAACATGCCCAACACTCGGGCGAGGAGAAGGGAGAGGAGCTCATGGAGTAGTGGTACAGGAAACTGAAGAAGTGACAGCCATACAGAGACAATTATATCCCACCACCACCACCAGCAGCAGCAGTGGCCTTAGATTTGGAAGACAAAGATGCTCAGTTGCGTGACCCCTATGTTTGCTAAATCAAGGCCTCCTTTATTAGGGTTACATGGACAATTCTGCAGAGATTACCAGAAGCGATTAGAGCTTGCTTCTGGTTCACTCCATCTCTCATGGGGGTTTTACAGTTTAAGGCCATCCTTCGTACCGTGAACAAAAGGTGGAGGGAGGGGGGTGCTTGTAGGGAGAGGGAGGGCAGAAAAAGCTAGAGTTTGAGGTTTGGATGAATCTGGGGATGATGGGGAATGCAGATTCCGGAAGCTTATGATTGGCCGAGGCGTCAACACATATATTAATTTGTAAGAAGCTAGACATTCCATCACTTGCCTCAATTTTTCTGTCAGGCATTGGATTGAAGCTGCCAGAGAGAAAACTACTGTCGTGCATGATATTATCTCTTTCGAGTCATTCAATATCTAAACTCCTATTTCTTGCTTTTATTTTGTCTCCCAGTCAAGGAATTAATTGCAGGTCATTGGCGTTCATGAGCCAAGAGATCAGAAAGGATGTGGCTCCTATTGCATCTGTACAATTAGGATCTTAAATGAATTACCTTCACGAAAAAAATTTGATATTCAATTTAAAACTTTATTTATGTTCATTCAACACATATCAAATTAATTAAATAATTTATTAAATTAAATAAATAGTTCGAATGTATACCATATGCTTCATCAATAAACATTTATTACATAAATAACTTGAGAATATTTACCAACCATATTCATTAATAAAACTCTTATTAACATATAAATTTAATTAAAAATACAATAATATATATATATATATATCAAATTCATACAAAATAAATCAAGTAAATTCAAACTTCAACCATCATCTCAATAACTTCTTAATTTATTTTATATTATGCTTGACTTAGTTTGATTAACTTATCAAACAAACTTAAATATCTCAAACCTTAATATAGTTTGGCTTGACTTATTTATCATCTTATATCAATCCAAGAGCTTGATACATTGTGTTGGCTAAAGAAATCATCACAGGCTACTGCGTGGTCGGATCATCGGGTACCGATATCATCAGTGGTGAAGTCGCTACGTGTCTCCGTCCCGCGATTTACTCTCGTTGACCGATAGGGACTCTCGTTGAAGGTTGTGGAACAGGGCCAGTCAACCAAGTGAATTAGTCGAGCGCAAGCCTGGATATCCTTGTAAATAAAAAAATTAAAAAGGTATTTAGATGAATAGAAGAATACTTTACAAATGTCTAAAGAACGTGATCCTCTTTTCTAAATCTTTTCTGAATGGGCAAAAATTAAAAGGCCCTATCCTTTTCATATTAAAAAACAAAGTTAAAAGAGTATCTCTATAAATTTCTTACTTTAAAAATATATATTTTTAATATTATTATAACAGCTAACTACATTATAATTATTATTTTACTATTTAATTAAAAAATTTAAAATCTTTAATTATGAAGTTCAAGATTTATTAGTAATTTTGTCCACGCTATATGGCAGCAGGTGGCAGGCAGGGCAGGAGCTGTCAGCTTCCCCAGCTATATAAGCTTCCTCATTCCGCATCTCTTAGGTACGCGCAATAGTGCATTCCATATTGTTCTATTGCTTTCCATTGCCACCGTCGAGTACTTACTTGACCGTCGGAGTGTCTGGGCGGGAACTTTTCCCGGCGGGTTCTAACGGTCTTTGTCTTGCAGGTTAGAGGCGAGATAGCTCAGAAGGTCATCTCAGCGATCTCACGCTCCCCGGAGACCCATCCAACTGTAGGGGCGTCCAGCTCGCTTCGCGACATGATCAAATTTGGCGCTAGAAGGAGGGACATCTCGCCTGATCAGAAGCGAAGATGGGAGACCCTAATCCGCTTGTCATGGCTGTCACCCAGGAGGAGTATGAGGTTCTGATGGCTACGCGAGCTCAAAGGGTTTCTCAAAGGCCTTCACAAGCCGCTAGCCAGCCGCCCAGGGCCCCGGAGTCGGCGCCTCGACGACCTTCCGGAGGCCAAGGAAGGCCCGCCCGGCCGAAGGGCGATTTTGTGCCTCTCCCAACAGTCCCCCATCGAGGTCTAGACGACGAGGCTCACTCCATATCAGCGGAGGCCTCAGTGTCTAACCCAAGGCACGGGAAACGTCCGGATAAGGGAAAGGCCCCAGCCGACCCTGCTTCGGCTATCCTGGTACGTAATCCTTTCGCTCCGTGGGTCTTGGAAGACCCAGTTCCCCGCCACCTTCGTTTCTTTACCATACCCGAGTATGTGGGAGCTACGAATCCGGAGGAACATCTGATGAAGTTTGAGAGCGCAGCTCTACTTCATCAATACCCGGAAGGCGTCAAGTGCCGAGCCTTCCTGATAACCCTTTCCGGCACAGCTCAGAGATGGTTTGACTGACTCACTGATGGGTCGGTCACGAGCTTTGAGGAGCTCAAAAGAGTGTTTCTGTAGCACTTTGTCAGCAGTCGAAGGCACCATAGGACGAGCCTTAATCTGTTCACCCTGAAGCAAGGTCCGAAGGAAACCCTCCGGGCCTACATTAGGAGGTTAAATGGCGTAGCGCTAGATGTGCTGACTGCCACACCTGAGGTCCTGGTCAGAGCCTTCTCCCAGGGCTTGCAGGATGGGGTGTTTTTCCGCTCGCTGATCATGAAGCCCCCAAAAGACTTCGATAACCATCTCGGCAAGGCTGTCAAATACATCAATGTGGAGGAAGCGCAAGCCGCTCGCAAAAAAGAGTCGGTCGCCCCAGCATCTCCCAATCCCATTCAAGGTACTAGACCCCCAGGGGGGCTTATTCGCAGCCCGCATGGGCACGCCGAGCAGGCAGGTATGGAGCGGCGGCACGTGCAGCAGGTGGCCCAAGGGTGTCTCCCCGCCCGATGGAGGCTATACTGCACCTTTCATCAGAGCCACGGCCACGCCACCGAGGAGTGTCGCCAAGAGGCCGAGCCCTTGCCCCCCGGGGGCAGGGATGACAGACACCTCCTGGGCGAGGTGCAGGTCGAGGCGGCCCGAACGTCGACCCGGCGGCTGAAGAACTCCATAGGAATCCCCCAGCTGCCCGCAATCTGTTCTCTCAAGGGAACCGGCCTGAAACCTCAGAGATGGAGGAGAAATAGGCCAATCAGCAAAACATCGTTCGGGGTGGCATAAACGTCATCTCGGGTGGACCAACGGGAGGAGACTCCAACCGCGCTAGGAAGGCGTAGGTGCGTCAACTAGAGATTCATCAGGTCGGCACCAGTGCGGCCCAAGCAGAGGGGCCCCAGATCAGTTTTGGGCCTCAGGATCTGCAGGGACTAGAGGTCCCACACGATGACGTGCTGGTCATTACAGCCGTCATCGCCAACTATCAAGTCCACCGCATCATAGTGGACACCGGCAGCTCGGTCAACATACTCTACAAGAGAGCGTTCGACCAGCTCCAGATTGAGAGGTCCCAACTGGACTTGGTGGCGACCCCGTTGTTCAGTTTCACGGGGAACCAGGTGCAGCCTATCGGTCAGATCCGACTAGCTATTTCCGTGGGCGAAGAGCCACTAAAGAGGACCAGATTGTCCACTTTCTTGGTGGTTGATGCTCCTTCAGCGTACAACGCCATCTTGGGCAGACCAGCCCTCAATGAATTCCAGGTCATCCCCTCCACCTTTTACCTGAAGGTTAAGTTCCCAGTCGGGGACAAGGTGGGAGAGGTCAAGGGCGACCAAAGAGTGGCTCGGAGGTGTTACGTGGATGACGTTCGGGTGGAGAGCAATAAGGCTCCGCGCCCCTTCTCTGATTGCAACATGGTTCAAGATTCCCCGTGGGCTGAGTTGCATGAAGACAAAGAGGAGGTCCAGCTCCTCCCGGATCGGGAGGACGCTCGAGTCAAGATCGCGATAGGGTTGCCGGAGGAACTGAAGAAACCCCTGCTGGAGTCTTTGGCTCGAAACCAAGACGTTTTCACCTGGTCAGTCAAAGAACTGAAAGGCGTCCAACCGGAGGTGGCAGAGCATCACCTCCACGTTTACCCCCACGCTCGACCTGTGAAATAGAGGAAACGGGATTTCAGTACCGAGCAAAATAAAGTGATCCGAGCCGAAGTTGAGAAGCTGATGGAGGCCGGTCACATCCGGGAGGTGCAATTCCCAGCCTGGTTAGCCAACGTAGTGTTGGTACCCAAGCCGGATAATAAGTGGCGGATCTGCATTGACTTCCGAGATCTCAACAGGGCCTGCCCGAAGGTCTGTTATCCCCTGCCTCGGATTGACCAGATGGTGGACTCGACGACTGGCAGCGAGTTCATTTCCATGCTAGATGCCTACCAGGGGTATCATCAAGTACCCCTGGCCACTGAGGACCAGGAGAAAGTCAGCTTCATCACGGCGGACGGTACCTACTGTTACACCATCATGCCGTTCGGGCTGAAGAATGCAGGAGCCACCTACCAGCGCATGATGAATAAAGTCTTCCGATCTCAAATCGGAAGGAATGTGGAAGTATATGTGGATGACATCCTCATTAAGTCCACCCGAGCCGGAGACTTGATAGCCGATGTCGAGGAGACATGCCAGACACTACGCAAGTACAGGCTCAAATTGAACCCTGCCAAGTGACTCTTCGATGCCCGGAGTGGAAAATTCCTGGGGTACATAGTGACCGAGCGGGGCATCGAGGCCAACCCCAGCAAGGTCAAAGCTTTGCTAGACATGCCCCCGCCAAGAAATCTCCGAGAAGCACAGCGGCTCACAGGGCGAGTCACAGCCCTGTCTCGATTCATCTCCCGGTCAGCTGAACGGGGATTACCGTTCTTCAAGATCCTGCGCAAGGCCACCAAATTTCAGTGGGACGCTGATTGTGACAAGGCATTTGAAGAACTGAAGGCCTACCTCGCTGAGTTGCCCGTGTTAGCCAAGCTGGAGGTCGGAGAAATCCTGTATGTCTATTTGGCCGCATCAGCTAACTCGGTTAGCATGGTCTTAGTCAAGCAAGAAGCAACCGAGCAGCACCTAGTGTATTTCTTTGCTCATCTACTAAAAGGAGTCGAGTGTCGTTATATGACACTCGAGAAGTTGATGTATGTGTTATTGTTGGGCGCTTGGAGGCTCCGGCCTTACTTCTTGGCACACCCTATCGTGGTGTTGACGAACAGCAACTTGGGTCGAGTGACCTCTAATCCTGAAGCGTCAGGCGGCTGATCACATGGACCATCGAGTTGAGTGAGTACGACATTCAGTACCAACCTCGGCCAGCCATCAAGGCTCAGGTCCTCACGGATTTTCTATGTGAGCTGCATTCGGACGAGGTTGAAGAAGCGTGGCAGATATATGTGGGCAGCTCAGCGGCTCGGTCGGGTAGCGGGATCGGTATCTTGATGATCTCTCCGAAGGGAGAGCAGATGCACTTATCCGTCCGACTGGAATATCGGGCCACGAATAACAAAGCCGAATACGAGGCCCTCATATCCGGACTGCAGGCTGCCAAGCATGTGGGAGCTGTTGAGGCAATCGACCCTTAAATAATTGGAAGATCATGGTTTTGATGTGTGGGCGAATAGGTTTAAGGTTAGAGTGTTATGTTGTATTTGATGTGTGTGATTGAGTTTGCAGGACTTGGAGAATCACACATGGTGGACATATCTGAGGGACGAGAGCCGAGGGAGGAGAGCTCCAAGGGCAAGCCGGGAAGTGGACTTCAAGGGCACACGTGAAGGGTGGCATGGAGGCAAGCCAAGGGAAGGCTTGTGTGCGCATCCGAGGGACGATAGCCAAAGGAAGAGGACTTCAAGGGGCGAGCTAAGGGAGCAGACCTGAAGGCACACGCGAAGGAGAAGGTCCGGAGTGGCTGGAACTAAGCTGGGAGGCAGGGCAGTCGACTGGCCTGGAGGCAGTCGACTGCCAAAACCCACAGAAAGTTTGCGGCCTCGGACCAGTCGACTGACCTTGGGGCAGTCGACTAGTATACCCCGAAACTAGCCATTGGCTAGCTGTTGGCTAGCCGTTGGCCAGCCATTAATGCTGGGCCAGTCGACTACCCTTGGGGCAGTCGACTGGTGCGGGGCTGGACAAACTGCGAATCTATCCTTTTCACCTATAAAAGGAGCACCTTTTTGCACCTGTACGGTACGGTTCTGTATAGTAACGAGGTGCTGCCCAACTGAAAAGTGTTCTTGCTTCCTCTCACTCAATTTACTTCATTCTGTAAAGAGGAAGATCGCCGTTGTAAAGGTTTCTCCACCTAAAAGAGATTTTCATAGTGAAAGTTGTGCTCGCGACGTGGATCCTTGGATTAGTCACCCATCTGGGTGGATACCAAGTAAAATACTTTTGATAGCATTGTTTCATTTTCCTTTACATATTATTTCTGCTGCGCTAACAATTCTGTAGAGATCTAAATGATCCGAAAAAGTGCATTCACCCCCCCTCTGCACGCCTTAGACGATCCTTCAGTTGGTATCAGAGCCGGTGCATTTTGGAAAATCTAACAGTCAACCAGAACAATTGTGATGGCGTTTCAAGAGGGATACTCAACCGCACGACCTCCGTTCTTCGATGGGAACGACTTCGCCTATTGGAAAGATAGGATGCAATACTATCTCATGAATGATATCGAAACTTGGATAAGTGTTGCAGATGGCTTCGAGGCGCCCGTCGATGAAAGAGGAGACCCAACACCGATGAGATCATGGTCAAAGGAGGTGATGAAAAGGGCGCAATCAAATGTCAAGGCCACCACCACATTACAATGCGGGCTCTCGAAGGAGCAACTGAACAAGGTGGGGTCGTTCAATAGCGCCAAGGAACTATGGGACAAGTTGGTGGAGCTGAACAAGGGGTCAAACAAGTCCAGAAGAGCAAAGAAGGACTTGCTAGTAGCTCAACTGCAATCCCTTTCCATAAAGAGCAACGAAACCGTCAGCCAACTACATGGAAGGGTGAAAGAAGTGATAAATGAGCTCCATGTGATTGGAGAGAAGATAGAGAACCGGGACATCGTCAGGTACGTTCTACAAGCATTCCCAAGAACCACCTTGTGGGCATCCATGGTTGATACTTACAAGGTATCAAGGGACTTATCTTTAGTTAAATTAGACGATTTGTTTTGTGAATTTGAACTGCACGAGCAAGCTAACATTTCGGCCAAAGAGAAAGGTATTGCTTTTGTTGCAGAAAAGGAGAAGAAGAGGAGGAAGGAGAAGAAGAAGATGGTCTACTCATCTTCATCAGATTCAGAGGAGTCAAGCACCTCTATGGATAGTGACCAAGAGGCTTTCATGGTAAGAAAATTTCGTAGAGCATATAAAAGTTTATCTAACAAATCCTATGCTAGGAAAGGGGTCAAAGGTAAGAGTAAGGCCAAGGAAATAATCTGCTACAACTGCCACCAAGAGGGACATATAAAGAACGAGTGTCCCCAATTGAAGAAAAGGGATGACAAGAAGGAAGAAAAGAAGAAGAGTGACAAGAAGAAATCAAAGGGAAAGGAGAAGGGTGCCACCAACCTCAAGGCGACTTGGGATGATCCCTCATCCTCAGAGGAAGAAGAAGAGCAAGTCTCCCACTTTGCTCTTATGGCACAAGATGACTCAGATTCATCGGATGATGAACGAAGCTCAAGTAGCGAAGATGAGAGCTCCTCCACTTCATCATCAGAGTCAGAAGCTTCGGTAAGTGAGGTATACCACTTACCCTCCTCTACTTTAGTGAAGATAATTTCTAGCACGAACATGGACTTAGCTAAGGCTAGAAGTAAAGTTAAGGATCTAAAAGAACAAATTGCCATGCTCAGAGTAGAAGCTACTAGACCTAAGGATTTGCATGCTAGTTCTACCTCTTCACATGTTTCACACCTTGAAAATGAAAATAAGGAATTAAAGAAACAAGTAGATGACCTCACAAAGGCCCTTAGAAAATTCCAAGTGGGATCTAGTAACTTAGATATGATCATCAACAGTCAAAGGGCTGTGTACAACAAAGCCGAGTTGGGTTATAGGCCTAAGACCAAGGAGGTAGCATTTGTTTCACTTACCGGTAGGATTGGTGTATCTAGGAGACTAGGAGCTAGGGGAACCACAAAGAAGGCATGGGTACCTAGGAGATTTCTAAATGATGCTTATGGATCAAAGATATGGGTACCAAAAGAGTATCTTTTCCATGTTGTTTAGGTAAAGGTGAAGGAGGCCCCAACTATGTGGATAGTAGATAGTGGATGCTCAAGACACATGACCGGGGATGTGAGCAAGTTCACCACTATTAGCTACCTAAGAGAAGGGACGGTCTCCTTTGGGAATAGTGGAAAGTTGAGAATCATTGGTAGGGGCACAATTGAGGTATCTCCCACCATTTCCATACATAAAGTACTTTTAATCAAAGACATGAAATTCAATTTATTAAGTGTAAGCCAATTATGTGATGTCGGTTTTAAAGTTGAATTTTATGCTAGAAAATACATCATTAGACATAATGAATCAAGTGATACCATATTAGAAGGATTTAGAGAGGCGAATTGATACTATCTTGATCTATCTTATGCTACTAACAATGTTGTTAAGTGTCTCATGTCTAAAGAAGAAGAAGGGTGGTTGTGGCACCGGAGACTTGGACATGTCAACATGAGAAGCATTGCAAGAGTGGCTAAGGAAGAATTGGTGAAGGGGCTCCCAATGATCAAGTATGAGAAGAACAAGTTGTGTGATGCATGCCAAGAGGGTAAGCAATCAAAAGCATCACACAAAGGTAAAACTCTAATCACCACCTCCTTACCTTTAGAGCTTTTGCATATAGATTTATTTGATTGTCATAGTACTCCCTCACTTGTAGGGAGTAAGTATTGCCTAGTAATAGTAGATAATTTTTCTAGGTTTACATGGGTTTATTTCTTGAAACATAAGGATGATACCCTAGAGATCTTCATAGGATTTAGTAAAAGGGTAGAAAACGAAAAGAACATCAAAATAAACCGAATTAGGAGTGACCATGGTGGAGAGTTCCAAAACGTAAATTTCACACAATTTTGTGTTGAAAATGGGTACAAGCATGAGTTTTCATGCCCAAGGACTCCTCAACAAAATGGGGTAGTTGAGAGGAGAAATCGAGCCCTACAAGAAGCTGCTAGAACTATGCTTAATGCATATTCCCTTCCTAGCTATTTCTGGGCCGAAGCGGTTAATACCGCTTGCTATATCCAAAACTGGGTCTTGGTACATAGGTTTTTAGGAAAAACACCTTTTGAACTTTGGAATGGAAGGGTACCACAAGTCCACTATTTTAGGGTCTTTGGATATAAAGTCTACATCTTAAATACCAAAGATGACCTAAGAAAATTTGAGTTAAAAGCTGATGAAGGGATTTTAGTAGGGTACTCCTTAACTAGTAGGGGTTATAGAGTGTACAACAAGTGATTGAGGAGTCCTCGAATGTTAAATTTGATGAAACAACTAGTACCTACCCTAGGAAGGCCTCAATTGATAAAGACATAGAGGAGGTCCAACCCCTTGCCCAAAGAATCCAAAACCTACTTTTGGAGGGCAATGATCAAGGGGGAGTAAGAGGTACTCTAGAGGATGAGGAAGAAGGAGTAAATGAACCTACAACCTCTAGGCCCTTGAGACTGTTGGATTGAGAGAAACGATAGAGGGGGGGTGAATATCGTTAAACGCTTTTCGGATGAAAACTAGAGCAAGTACGCAGCGGAATAAAGCCAATCGCAAACACAGGTAGTTTTACTTGGTTTGGAGCCTAGGTCGACTCCTACTCCAAGGCCCACGGTCGTTGATCGTTTACTGCGTTACAGAAGATGATTACAATAAAGGTGCAGTAAGAAAAAGACAACTCTTCGTTACCGACATCCGGTGTAGAATCTATTTTGAAGCAGAGGGACGTCGTCGGCGCTTGTATCTCGAGTCGGAAGTGTTGGTGCAGGAAGCACCATATCGAACCTTGTTTTGATATTGGCAAAAGATTCAAAGTTAAGTGTTATTTGTGATCTAATAAAGTTACTCAAGTGTGCAGAGACAAAGTCCTAGCGAAGGACTGCTAGGCACTGGCGAAGGAATGCCAGGGTAAAAAGTCCTAGCGAAGGACTGCTAGGCACTGGCGAAGGAATGCCAGGGTACTGAAGCCCTAGCGAAGGACTGCTAGGTGCCAGGCGAAGGACAGCTTGGGACTGAAGACCTGGCGAAGGAATGCTAGGCACCGGGCGAAGGACAGCTTGGTATCCAAGACCTGGCGAAGGACCGCTAGGCAAAAGTCCAATCGGAGGAGCCGGTTGGCATCAGGTACATTCTCCCGAGAGGAGTAGGTGAGGACGCGTTCCCCGTCGAGGGAACAGTAGGCGTCAGTTCGACCTAGGGCTCCATTTTGGAGACCCAAAGTCAGAACCAAGACAGCTAAGACTGTATAAACTAACATCTTATTATTTTATGGTGTTTTGGACTAACCCTGGATGCAGGACCGAATGAACGAGTATCTGCAGCTCAGAGAGCCTCAAAGGAATGAGGCAACAGCTGACCAGGGCGCCCGGAGTGTCCCGGGCGCCCCAAGGTGAACATAAAACACACAAAACAAAGGCAGGCTTCGACAGCTCATCTCCCGGGCGCCCCCATGCTCCCGAGCGCCCCTAGCGTCCCGGGCGCCCCCTGTGCATGCCATCGAACCAGAAGCCTGCGAAGCCAAGGATAAGCTCTGACCCGGTCAACCCGGGCGTCCCCAGCGTCCCGGGCGCCCCGGTCAAGGTCTATCCCGAGTTTGAAGGGATCAGACGCTGACCGAGCTAAAGGTGGATCCGCCGACACGTGGGGGGGGGGGCGCCCCCGACGTTCCGGACGCCCCCAGGGCCTATAAAAGGGCCCTCAACCCCGAGGCTTCGAACAACAATTCATTCAACGCTTCTACGCTCTTCTGCTCTCGCACTCTACTCCGGAAACCTCCCGACTCGAGACTCAAGCGCCGACGACGTCCCGCTGCTCCGAAAAAGACAACCTACATCGGACGTCGGTAAAAGAAGAGTTTTCGTTTTAAAAGTTTACTTTGCTACATTTGTAATTCAATACTGTAAACTGATTTGCGAACCTATAGAATTGCCCGCAGAAAACGGTCAACGACCGTGGGCCTTGGAGTAGGAGTCGACCTAGGCTCCGAACCAAGTAAAACTACCTGTGTTTGCGTTTGATTGTTTTATTCCGCTGCGTAATTTCTCTAATCCTAAAATCCGAACGCTTTCCGATATTCACCCCCTCTATCGGTTCTCTCGATCCAACAAGTGGTATCAGAGCGGGGTAGTTCAAACTTGGTGCAACCACCAGTTTGAAAGTTTTTCGGATTTACAAAATTTTTAATCTTATTTCTTTTCTTTCTAGTTAATCAACACCACTCGATCTTTTCTTTTACGCCTTTTTCAATTTTGAATTCTCATTTTTTCACTATAAGTTAGAATTATTAAAACGATCAACTTTTGAAAATTTATCATAAATTTTTTTTTATTATTTTAATATTATTTTTCTCGAAATACGTGTTACTTTAATTCGAGCAAAATTTTCAACTTTGAATGCTTATTTCTTTTCAAAATTGACGAAAGTAACATTTTCAAAAAATTTATCTCAAACTTTTTATTATTATTTTTTTATTATTCTGCCTCGAAATTCGTGCAATATTTTTCTTGGGCTATTTCTTCTCTCTCCCGCACTACTAATCCAAGACCAAGTCTTGGTACATTTCTATTGTTTCCCAAGTTGGCACGCATAGACCAAGTCTTGGTAATTTCGTTTCTGCAATTAAATGTTCTGTTTCTGAATATGTTTTAGCTGCTGTAATCTCGTTTCCTACTTATTTCTGTTTAATTAGGTTATTGTCCTTCAAGTTGAGTAGTTTAGGAAGCTTTTCTAGTGGATAGTTGTGTTTAATTTCAGTTAATTTTAGCTTAATTCAATTCGTGCCAATTCCAGTTTGTGTGCCAATTTAATTCTGCAATTTTTTCAGTTTGGGTTCTGATTTTTTATATCTTCCTTCAAATCCGATTCTTGTTTAGTTCAATTCCTGCCTTTGAAGACCAATTTCGTGTGTGAACTTAGTTGATCCAAGTGTGATTTCACTTGTAGTTCAATTCTGAAATTTGAGTTGAGCAGCTTGCATTAATTTTGTGTATCAGGTTGGTGCTCGCGTGCCAACTTCATTATTGCATCTTCCACTTGTGTGTCTGCAGTTTCGAATTCTTCTCAATAAGAGGTTCCTTGTTTAGTGAAGGATTATATCAGATCTCACTTGGTCCATTTCATTTCTGCATTGGAGTATTGCTGCATTTCTGCAATAATTTCTGCAAATGCTTTAAGCTGTTGCATTGCATTTATCCCTGCTTCTGGGTTAAGTTTCTCTTCCGAAATTACAGTGTAGTTGTTTAATTTGTTAAGCATACTTAATAAGGTTATGAATTCAACCTCAATTTCTGTAAGTGCAGTTGTATTTCTGCCAGTTCAGCCAACAACATTCTCTGCATTTGAATCATTTCTGCACATGCAATTCAATTCTGCATCTCTTTATTTCTGCCCATCAATTCGTTTTGTATCAATCACAGCTTAGCAATTCTGAATTGTAGATCAGTGCATAAATTTTGGCCAGCTTGTTTGTTGGATTTCCATTCAAATTGTTGCTGCAATTCTTTGCTCCATGAATCTGATTTCATTCACTTAATTTCTGCATTATGTTGTATGATTGAGAAGACCTCAGATTTCGAAGTTCTTCATTCATTTCCGAAACTCTCTTCACTAGCAGCTGTGTTTTCCAAAACTACATTGATTAATCCAACTCTTGCACTTAGTATCAGATTTTAGCATTGGCACATGTGTTTGAATAATTGAGTATCAAGTTTGTTTCAAGCCTCACCTTGTATCAAGTCTTATTTCTGAAATTTGGCTCGTAATTTTGTTGCAGCCCTGTTTAGATGCATTTGTTTAGCAATTGTTTTGCCTTTGAAATCAAATCTGTTTTTGTAAATGCTTTGTAAATGTTTTGATGAGATTTTTCCATTAGTTGAGTCCATGAATTGCCATTACCTTGTTTAAGTTCATTGGGTTAAGTTCCTTCCCTTTTTCTTGCTTTTCCACGTCCAAGTAAACAAAACCCAAATTATTCGATTTGAAACCCGAAAACACAAACGACACCTAAATACGAGCGCGAATCAAGCAACGTCAACTAGCCCCGAGAAAAATACGACCTGTGGCCCCTATATTACATTTTCATTCTTTTGATTGTAAAAAGGGTTTCCAGCATTCATTTATATATTTAAATTTGATGGACCACATTCGTGACAGCATAGTTTGGGCTCGTCAAATTTTTGGCGCCGTTGCCGGGGAAGCAACTAGTTGATTTGTTTGATTTTTGCTTGTATACTTTTTGATATATCATTGGGTTCTATTTTTTGTTGCTTATTCTTTTGTATACGGGTACTGCCATTTTTCTTGTTTGTTTTGTGACAGGGGTGCAGGTTCAAAATGTTTTCATCCAGTTATCAGCAGCCGTGTCCACACTTTCAGCAGACCCAGCAAGAATTCCAACAGCCCTATTCTAATTTCCAGCAACCAAATCAGTTTTTGCAGCCACCACAACAATTTCAACCGGATTTTCAGCCAATTCAACCAATTTTCCAGAATTTTCAGAATGGGCAGCCCCAATTTCAAAATTTTCAGCCCCACTTTCAGCAATTTCAGCCTAACTTTCAGCCACTTTATCAACAAGATCAGTCACAATTTCAACAATATCAGCAAGGGCAACCTTTCCAAAATTTTCAGCCATGGCAACAAGAATTTCAGCCCACTCAACTTCAGTATTCATCACCACAATTTCAACCTCAGATCCAGAATTTTCAGGGCTACAGTTTTCAGCCATCTCCACCAACTTGTGAACCAAATATTCAGCAGTTTAATCAGTCATTTCATCCATTTGAGCAGCCCCAACAGTTTGCATTTCAGCATGCACAACCTCCTCCTGGACTTCAGCAGCCCTATTTTCCATTTCAAGACCAACAGGGGTTCCACACTAACCAAGGAGGTTTTGATGATCCTGATTGGGATGAGGCTCTACACCAAAGGATTAGGGAGATGTGTCAACAAATCCAACAACAACAGCAAACTTTTCAAGAACAACAACAACAATGGTTTCAAAACGTGCAAGATCGATTGAATCAGATAAAAGCCCAAAGAGCAGAACAATTATCTTCTCAAGCTGCTTGTAATTCTGAGAGCCCCGAAGTTGGTTTTATATCAGTTCAAGGTGACCCTAGTGCATGGCAAAGTCCTTCTTCAATTAATCCTGCAAATTTAGTAGAAGAAGAGGGAGAAGAATACATTAAAGTCTGGGCACCTACAGCATGCATTCCTCCGGAGATTCCTACTCAAAATCCATTGCCAAATTTTTCAGCTCCAGAAGAAGAAATTGAAGCTCCACAGGACCATTCTCATTTTTTATTTTGTGATGATAGCATTATTGATGGTCCTAATTTTTCTGATACTGTTGCTGCAGATATTACAGGAGAAACTTGCATAGAGGATGATTCCATAGGTGTAGGGGATTGCACTAAGCCCCAGGGACCACCACAGTCAGAGAACGAACCAGGAAGTGTAGGGACTTGCATGGTGGAAGCAAGCACCCAAGGATCACCAGTTGATTGTCCACCAGAGCCTGAGGCTGAAGAGGAGCATGTACATGACCAGGATGAGACCACAGATACATCTACTATTATAGAACCTCCAGGTATTATCCAGCACGCTCAGGTAAATATTTCTCCCCTTTCTTCAGAAAAATGCAGTGAGGTACCTAGTGCTGATGTTATTGATTCTGATGAGTTTATTGATATACCTTGTGTAGAAATTGTTTGTGAAAATCCAATAGAGGTACCAAATATTGATTTTATTGATCATCATGCATTACTTGACACATCCATTGTAAATATGAATTGCGAAATAATTTTAGAGGCACCCATAATCGATGTAGTTTTTTATGATGAATCACTAAATACATCTTTTGTGGTTATGGATAGTGAAAAATTTTTAGAAGTGCCTGAAATGGATGTTATTTATTTTGATGAATCTCTTGCTATATCTTATGCTGAGGTTGAATGTGAGAAACTCATGGAAATATCTGAAATTGATTTGATTGGTTGTGACACATTGCATGATACACCCTTGATAGGAAATGATTGTGAAATTTCTATTGATGAGCCAGAACTTGATTTCTTTATTTGTGATGAGCCTCTGGATGCAAATTTGGTAGAACATGATTTTGAAAATTTCATTGAGATACCAGAATTTGATTTCATTGGACATGATGCAGTTTTGGATTCATTTGATGCAGAGACTGAACTTATATCATTTCTTTCTGACCCTGAACGCTTGAGAGAGGTATTACATTGTTTTGCAGGGTCCAGAAGACTCCAGGAGTGGGTGCTCCAACTGAACAGACTTCAGCCTCCTGGAAGGACTTCTGAAAGGCATAAAGAAGGAGGAGATTATTTTACTTTAATTCGAAGCACTCCAGTCCTTCAATGGCTCTTGAACCTAAATCGCCTGCGGCCACCGGAGCAAATTTTTGAAAAGTTCAAGTGTGGGGGAGTCCTAATTCTCCCAGCCACCCAGACACCTCCACTACCAAGATGGAGGCTCCTTCTGGATAGACTCCGTCCACCAGAATAAAGGGGAGATTGTTCTTTCTTATATTTTCTTTTATAACATTTTTCATTTTCATGCTTTCTAGAAGTAGAATTTCCTTGCTAATAAATGCATGAGTAGAGTAGAATGCATAGGAGTCATTGTAAATACCTTGTTATTTCTTTTAGCACTTTTTCTTGCATGAGTGGAAATAAATGTATCCCTCTAGGTTATCTTCATGTCATTTTAGAGCCTTTTGAAAATAAATTAAATTTGGTTGTTAAAACTTAGGATTTGAGTTCATGGATGAAATCTTGGATGCTTGAGTACTACTTTGCTTTAGATGCTTGATTGATGACTTGAGATGAATTATTTTTACCTAGTGAGATTAGCCTTATTTTGCGATACACATATGTCATTGTGCTCTAGAACTTGCTTAGGTTCTTTCAAAATCATATTTCGATGATTGGATCACATCTATAGAGACTAATCACTTTGTTTCTTTTCCATATCAAATTTTGGCAAAAATCATGTTCATTCCATTTTTCTTCACTTATTTCTTACTCTTACCCTCACTTTTCTATGGACTTGTTGTTTGAGATGTTTCTAATGTTATTTTGCCCGAGACGGACAAAGATTTAAGTGTGGGGGAGTGACTAAAGTTTTAGATGTATTTCATGTCAAAATGAAAAAAAAAATTTTTTTTTGCCAAGTTGAAGCCAAAAGGTGCCTGGGAGATCAATTGGAGAGCAAGAGATGGAAGCAATTGGAGATTGAGTTTCCTTATCATATTTTGAAGATTTAAGTGGTAAGCAATGGAAAAATCTGTTCCATTTCAAAGGAAGGAAAAGTTTGTGCCAAAGTGGAAAGAAGTGGCAAGTTGAGTATCAAGAGATGGGATCCAAAAGCAAGAGAATACAAAGAGGAATAAATTCATTCAATAGCACTAGAGGCTGGAATCAAATTTACTGATCTGATCTAGAATGGAAGGGAATGGATTTGCTGCAGAGACAATCTGATTTGTAGCCGAAACAAGCTGGAAAAATCAGAGACAAAGTGCAGAAAAGTTGAAGCAAATACAGAAATCTGTAAAAATCAGAGGAAGGGGGAAGATCTGGGCAGTGAAGTGAAGCTAGCTTTGAAGTAAAAGTCTGCAGTGGTTCCAAAAGCAGCAGCTTAATGGTCGGATTCTCAGATTAAAAACAGAAAAATTTCAGCTAGAGAAAAATCAGTAGGAATTAGGAATGTGAGGCAGTTTTGTACCAATTTCAAACTAAGTTCAAACTTCTTAATTCAGCAAGGCATAGCTGAAGTTGTACAGCATTGGCAGATTGGCTTCCAGCTGAATTCAGTCTCTTGAGGAACAGATTTCCAATGAAGAAAAATGGATGAAATCAGAACATAAAGAAAAGGAAGCTCACGGCAGTGACTTGGTTCAAATCCAACTTGCTTATCAGAAAGGAACAGCAGATGCAGTCCATTTGAAGCTCACGGCAGAGCTGGATTGAAGTTGATTATGACAAAGATTTGGGAGCTGAGAACATTACTGAATCTGAAAGAAAAAAAAATCAGTGAAGGGGCTGAAATTTGATTTGCTACTCAGCCATTGTCAAGTGGAACAATTCAATTCAGCTAGTTGATGCTAAATGCTTTCAAGAAATTAGATGTTTGCAAGGATGAAGAATCAGTGATGCCGTGGATGCTGGACTTAAAACAGAAGGAAAAAGAAAAAAAATTAAGGAAGTGTGCCAACTTATAAAGGTTTTGTATCAAAATTAGTTGCAAGAGTAGTTTAGTGAGGGATGTAAGTGGAGCATCTATTTCACTTGATGTTTAAAGTTCTCTGATGCAAATCTGATCTGAAGTGCTCCATTAGAAGAATTCAGAGCAGAGAAAAGAAAAAAAAAAAAAGAAAAACAGTTTGAAAAAAAAAAAGAAACCAAGTGGACACAATTGAGTTGGCCATGAAATCATTGAAGTTCTCTGATCCGAATTAAAGCTTTGCTCCACTACAATCTACCTTGCTAGAGGATAAAAGAAGAAGAGAAAAATCAGAAAAGAGAAGAAAGAAACAAAATTGGCACCAAAAGGAAAGTTGGCACATTGAAACCAAGAAGGGTTTTTCATCCAAACCAAAGGAATTTATTCAAGTTTCACTCCACCATACTTTTGATATCATTAGAGGACTGTCAAGATGGGGCAAAGCACATTGGAAATATTTTTGAGCAACCAAGTCTCCCACTCCATCAATTTTTCCATTTCTTGTTTTTTCCATTTCTTACCATTTTCCATGTTTTCATTGTTTTTTAGTTGTTGATCCTATTCATGATTAATGGTGGAGATTAGATAATAAGCAAGCCTATGGTAGTGCAAGAAGCATGTGTGTTGAGTGAGCTCCACTTCCATCATCAACTTAGAACTTAAGGAGAGAGCCACCAAAACTTCCCTTGAAAGGCTAGTGATTTAAATTCATCTCAATGACTCATGATAGATGAAAAGGCTAAGTTGTTGATTTAAGGACAAGATACTAATCCATAGAGCTTAGATTTATGAGAATTGACAACCTTAGGTAATTTCTTTTCATTTGCTTCTAATTATGCTTTAGAAAACCTAAGGGATACATATTTAGTTGTTTCGCGAGACGCTCAAGGTTAAGTGTGGGGGAGTTGATAAGCACCATTTTATTGATTATTTTAATTGCTAAAATCCATGTTTGACCCTGTTTTTATTGCTTAATTATGATTTTACCCTAGGTTTTGGATTTCCTCTTATTTTGGACTTAATTGCAAAATTACATATTTTTGGATTATTTGGCCACTAATTTTCTGATATATTTTTGTAGGCATGAAAGGATCCTGGACCTAGGGCATATTGGGTCAAACCTGAGTCGGAAGTGAACCGGATCGAATTATCAAGCCTACGATTAATCCGGGCCGTCCGATTCAAGAGCGGCTAGATCTGAGCCATCCGGGATCATCTGAAGCAATCCGAGCTAGGGCTAGGGTTGATCAAGCACCCTGATCAAGATCTGAAGGTTTCATCCAAATCAGAGCTCGATCAACCGTTGGATCAAGCTTGGAGGGCTCTAGATCATCCATTCAAAGATTAGCTTGATCTGGACCATCCGTTGCAAATCTGGAGGATCCGAGCTACCACAAGGCAGATCCTGACCCCAGATCATCATCATCAAAGTTTGGCTCCAATCAGAGCAAGATCAGCCGTTGGATCTCCTCCGATCAATCTGAGCCGTCCAAACTTAATTACTTAAGGAAAATAACGCAGCAGCTGTTCTTCGTCGCGTCTCCGCCGCTACAGTAGGTTTCTTCGTCTTCTTCAGTTTTTCAGCAATTTTCCTTCAATTCAAGGGGCGCGACCACTCAATCTCGACCTCGGATCAAGTTTTGGATCATTGGATGAAGCTCCCTTGGAGAATTCAGCTCAGTTTCGCACCGGACAAGGTTGTTTGAGGGTTTCGACAGCTTTGTGGTCCGATCACTCGAATCTCACTCACAAGCCATCTCCGATCATCTGAGCCACTTGTAGGGGTTCTCAAGTGAGCTCAGTTCATCTCCAAATCACCTCCGCAATCCATTTAACCAAGATCGAGGAGTTCGGATTGGATTTTCCCAGCTTATTGCAGAGTGAGCTGAAATCGATCAAGTGAAGCTGTTTCCAATCGATTTGCTGAGCCTAGGGGTTCGAAGCCAGCTCTTGCTTAACGACCAAGAAGAATTTGAGCTTAGGGAGAGTTGAGGATTAGTTTTTCTTAGTTAATTTACCTGTTTTAGCTGTAATTTCGTTTCTGCAATTAAATGTTCTGTTTCTGAATATGTTTTAGCTGCTGTAATCTCGTTTCCTACTTATTTCTGTTTAATTAGGTTATTGTCTTTCAAGTTGAGTAGTTTAGGAAGCTTTTCTAGTGGATAGTTGTGTTTAATTTCAGTTAATTTTAGCTTAATTCAATTCGTGCCAATTCCAGTTTGTGTGCCAATTTAATTCTGTAATTTTTTCAGTTTGGGTTCTGATTTTTTATATCTTCCTTCAAATCCGATTCTTGTTTAGTTCAATTCCTGCCTTTGAAGACCAATTTCGTGTGTGAACTTAGTTGATCCAAGTGTGATTTCACTTGTAGTTCAATTCTGAAATTTGAGTTGAGCAGCTTGCATTAATTTTGTGTATCAGGTTGGTGCTCGCGTGCCAACTTCATTACTGCATCTTCCACTTGTGTGTCTGCAGTTTCGAATTCTGCTCAATAAGAGGTTCCTTGTTTAGTGAAGGATTATATCAGATCTCACTTGGTCCATTTCATTTCTGCATTGGAGTATTGCTGCATTTCTGCAATAATTTCTGCAAATGCTTTAAGCTGTTGCATTGCATTTATCCCTGCTTCTGGGTTAAGTTTCT
>JAGFNQ010001772.1:91875-172026 GCA_024364735.1 Boesenbergia rotunda
CCAACTTTTCCTCATTTGACTATATGCATTTGAACTAATTAACAATAAATTTGAGGTTAGGTTACTTATAATAAATATCTTAAGGCTTTTAACTTTTTCATTGAAATTATTTTTACAAATTTTATCATGACATTTTTTTTGAGAATTAAATTAAAATGCAATTCTTCTTCTTGGTGTGTTAAATTCAAACTTTATTGAGTCCAAAATTATATAACTACTTGACCAATAACAGAGACTCTATAATTTAAAACATTATCTAATTATCCCAATATATACACAAGAATATTCCTCTAAGATTCTCAAAAAAAAATTTATTGAAATACATTTTTTTGGCAATTGCCTAACGCGTGGGTTTATGATAACAGAAGTCATGGAAACAAATATCATTGATACATAAGGCAGAAATATATACCAATAATCCATAATTTTACATTAAATGTCATTTAATTGCCAAAATGGTGTAGCATTAACATACCATTGGAACTACAATATCTTCTTTCCCAGTGTTCTTTAGAAAAGTGTAGGACAACATACCAATGCTCTGTGTGGGTCTGGAAACCATGTTAGAGAAGTAAATCTACTGAAGAAAGAAAGATGAAAACACAAGTATAACAAAATAACAAAATATAGAATACATAACAGAAGTAAGATATTAATATTGGATATGATAGGTTTTGCCATAAATTTATATGGGAGGAAATAATTATAATGGATAGAAGGACTTGCATTTGCATTTAATTTTATTAGCTCAGTATAAGCTTTTGATAGAGTTCAAGACAACTATGTTGATGAGTTTTCGAGGAGGAATATTTATGAATTCTATTGATGTGATACAGGATATATATAATAATATAGTTACTACTAGTGTAACTACTGGGAGTAACAAATGATCTTCCTATAACTATAAGGTTCGATCAAGTTAGATCTCTAAATCTGTCGTTTACATTGTTACAAATGATATAATGTAAATCGATTATATTTGAAATTGATTGTGGAAAAATCCTTTAGAATTGATAGGTCTCGAGTTTATGACTAACACTGAATCTAAAAAATGTAGTTTCAATCACAAGAAAAAATGAAGGGAGTATTTACATGGAAATTGTAAGTATCCCAGGTTGATTTTGATGTGGTCAACCGAGTTAAGTTAGGTCCTGGTGTTTTTAATCCTTGTGTCTAAGTGTGAAGAACTTAGGAGCGCAGGAAGTCGAGCGGAAGACGCAGTGGTCGAAAATGATGGCACGAAAAGGGAGCCGACGGGCTCGGTGCATTCGAAGGGCGCGGAGCTCTGCAGAAGAGTACATCGGTGGAGCGAGAAGGGCGCGCGCGGCGTTCGAGGGACGAGAAGCCGGGAGGACGGACACTAGAGGGGCAAAAGGCTGGAGTCGAGTTCGGGTGAGTCTAACTCCGATTGGCCAAAAATCACCCAAGAAGATTCGCTGGAAATTGGTCAACAAGTTGCTGACCAGAGTCACTCGGGCGCCCGAACACTCAAGCGCCCCTATGCATGTAGGCGCCCTAGAGCCAAAAAATCATCCCAGCTAGCCATGTTTGCGAACGTTGCGCTTCGGATAACACCCAAGCCATGTGCCAAGCTCCCTCAAGCACTCGGGCACCTCTATAGTGCCACGTCAGCAAACGGATAAATTTGACCGGGGCTATAAATAGGCTCCTCGAGCTCAGTTTCAATTCAAGCATTAGCAAATGAATTCTGTGTAGTTTTTCTTTCTTTTTCTGAGCTTTCCACGTGTAAGAGGCTTCTCCGCCCGAAGAAGTTTTATTCAGGAAAATCGAGCCACATTCCGCCTTGGATTAGCAACCTCCCCGATTGCAAACCAAGTAAAATCCGGTTGCCTCTTTCTTTACAGTTTGCTCAATTTTTTTATGTTATTTATTTATGTTTGATCTAACTAACATCTTTGTTTAAAGATAAACAAAAGATTTGAATTTTTATTTTCAGAGGCAATTCACCCCCGCTTGTCGACCAACGATCACCGTCAGAAATGATATTTCTGAAATTCATGTAAGCAATTTTTAGATCTATTTGAATACATACACAGACACACACAATGTATATATGACTACCAGGATAAAGAATCAATGCTTGAAAAGGAGAGAGAATTTTAGAATATTGTGAAGAAACATATACCTCTTAGGTCAAAAAGAAAATTTTTATAAGATAGGAAGAAACATGTAAAAAAAATTAAGCAACAATAAGAAAATCACGATGACTGTATGCTAATACTTGAAATGAGAAAACAAAATATTAAAATGTGAATCTGACTAGGTATACCTCTAATAAATCAATAAAATAAGAGAAAATAAATTGAGATGTTATGAAGATGTTGAAAGGCAACCAATTGATTCTGTAATTGAAAGAATTTACTTGAATGGAGCGGAAGATATAGTGTCATTAATACTGAAAAATGCCATCAAAAAGCACTTGCTTAGACAAAGCATTTGTGCCATAGTATGCTAGAATAAATCTGTAAATATTTGCAAACTCTATTAATTCAGTGAAATGAGCATCCAGTAGTACAGGTAGAGCTAGCAACATCAATATTAATATATTATTCCTCCTCATGGTAAAATCAAAAGAAATCGTCCTTTCCATTCAATTCCCTCCTAGCAGCTACAAGAGGGAGAATGTCTAAGTGATAAACACATCAAAATATAAAAATATACCCTGAAAGGGGACATGAAAAATAGGCGCACCTATGTATTCTATTTAATTTATTGAATCGTACCAAAACAATGTCATATTTATTTAAACAAATGACAACCCGGCTCCAATGCGGGTCCCAGGAAAGGGAATATTGTACGCAATCTTATCCTGCTTTGCAAGAGACTATTTCCAAGATTTGAACCCATGGCCTCTAGGTCAGCAGCAACTTTACCGTTACACACTGAACCAAAAAGGTCAGTCCATGAAGAAGCAACGGACTTGGATTGAAGTAAAGAGATGCCTAATGTGCACATATGTGGCCATAAACATGCATTTCAACAATATGAATATTTCCATAAATTTGCATATTATCATATCCGAAATAAAGAATAAATGCCAACCTTTTTCCTTCTTTTCCACGACTACGGGAAAACACAATAACATCCGCCCCAAGTCGCATGGTACTTGTTTTAAAGCCATTTCCATCTACACCATGTAAAAAATTGAAATATAAAACAATCCATAGCATCTAAGAGGAGGAATTTATCAACTGAACGTGGCTCTTTGATGGGAAAAAACTCACATTGTCCTATAGTGTTTACTACTTTGCATTTGACAGAATAACCAAGGGACATGCACTGTCGCATTTTATCAGGGTCCATTCCACCACCATTATCTGCTCAATACAAGGAAACAAGATAATTGAGCACCTCTGTCAAATTAATGTGTTAAATAAACAAAAGGGAAAGGTTATGCATGGGGGAAAGCTAGAAACACAAAACAGAAAAGGCTAATTTGATTACCCTCGTGAACATAACCCAACAAGCGCCATAAAAGAAAATAACATATCCATTCCACCAAGAGACACCACAAAAGAAAATATTATGAAGAAAATCGCACAAGCTGTCAGGTCAACAGTACAAAGAGGTGTGAGCCCTCAAGTCTACAATTGCGTGAAGTCCGGCTTAGACACACTATGAAAGAACATAGCATAAAATCTTGGGTACAAGTAGTGTCACACCATAGCATAACATAAGTACCCTGCCCTAGACCAGTGAGCAAATTATTTTAGATCATTGATTGCTAAATGATAATGTTGTTTTCATTGAGCACAGCATATTCATCATTGATGTGAAACAATTTCAATGATCTCAAAAGACAAAATCATAGAATAGTGTGCCCAATCAGAAAGCACTTTTTGGCATAAATCAGATACATCTCAGAGGAAAAAACAAAAATGCATTAGTTTGTTAAAGCAAAAAAAATCTATCTTTTGCTTTTGAAAATAATCTGAGTATATGCATCAGAATGAAAGACAATATGCATCATAGCCGTTAATTCAATGAGGAAGCAAAGAAAACTAGCATCCTTGGAGCAAAGACACGCATAGCCATTAAAGACTTCGATACGTCCTCATCCAAATTTTAAGCATTATATGCATTTGCCAATTCTAAATAAGGCAAAAAAATATTATCAATGTTTGACAAGAATAGTGTAAAATAAAGACCATACCTTCAACGAGCAACATTTTGCTTCCATCTTTCTTGTTTATTAGCATGTCAACATTCACAAATGTAGCACCATTACAAACCTATTAGGATCATAATTTATTCATAAAATGGATGGCAAACAAGAACTGATCAGCATAGATGAAGATAACACCAGATACCTCATCGAATGAATTGTCCAAAAGCTCAGCTAAAGCTGCCCATCAAATCCAAATTGCCAAAATTGAATATAAGGTTCAGGATATACCATAGATGACAATGTCAAAATGGCTCTGAATTTACCTCCAAGTGCCCACTTGTGGCTAGTAGCATTTGAATGTAAAAACTTTGGGTGGACTCTCACATGATCCATTCCGAGAGCTGAAATGAGTAACCTTAATGTGGTAAATTATGCAAGAAAAACCAGAGGGAGACTAATGCCAAAAAAAAAAAATGTTGATGCTAACTTCTACAAATTAGTAACCTCATGTACTCTGACATTTTAATCTTTTGTGCATTTCTAATAGATATTAACATATTTTGTTCTTGAAATCTATCCAATGGGCATTCTCACTGAAAATTCAAAAAAAAAATATTAGGCCACTTCCAATAGTCTCATTTGTCTAGATTATATCAAGAGAAACCATTAGGCCACCTAAGCAAAGTTCATTTAGAAATTTTGAAAGAGAATCTTCATTGGTATCATCTATTTACACTACATGAGATGGAGTATGCTGTGTGGCTATAGCTTATCTAAAAGTACAGATTTATGTTTAAGGTGAGGTTTATTAAATCAAGCAAAATGCAGTATGTCATGTAGGTATTCATAGTAAAAAATATTGAGCTCTGCTGTTCATTACCTATCCTAGACTTTTGACTAAGTTTAGCTCAAAGGAAGAGATCTGCCACAATGTCTGTTTATCATTTTACTAAACAGCTCACTATGTTTGCTTGCAGAAAATATAAATGTAAGGCATATGTTGATTTAAGTGCACAAAAAGGAACAGAGAAGCTTCAACCCAGCAGATGTATCAGAACCAATGCAGACTCGGCAAACTGTTCGCCTAGTTTTTTATTAAAAAATGCAATTAACAAATCATATTACTTGCTTAAGAGAATGAATAATTGGATTTGGGGAAAACATCGAATTAGATAGCTCACTAAACGAGAGAAACTGAGATGTATAAAACAGAAGGCTTACTTGAGGTCAGCGAGTTAGGGTTCTGGATCTCCTCAAAGTCCCCCGCTTTCCAAAACTGTCTGCGTCCGAGCAATGACGCCCGCGGCTTAGTGGCAGCCGGCGGCGGCGGCAGCGACAGCGGCTTCGTCTGCGGGAGGGGGTCAAGAAAACCAGGAGGCAGATCCGCAGAAGCCGAGCGCGACTTCTTAGCCGGTCGCCTGTCGGAGCCTCGCTTATGCCAAACTTCCCCGTCGCCCTCCTCTTCGGAATCGCTGCTGCTGCTGCTCAAATCGATCACCGAATCCCGCTGCAGAGGCACCGGCACCACCGGCATGTCGCCGATACTAAGCGGCACCACCGATTCGATGATCTCGTTCTTGACGACGGAATCCATCGCGAAAGGAAGGCGAGAAGACAGGCCTGGCGTCAGAGAGAAGGCTAGCGAAATAGCCAAGGGAAGACTTTGAAATTGAAACTCAGTCACTAGGGTAAAAATAAATTTGGAGATTAACATTTTTTTTATCTAATCCATTTTCTATTAAAAGGACAAACATATTATTCGTCAATAAAATCAATGTCTCCTTATTTTTTATTTATAATAAAATAAAATTAAAGGCATCTCAAATTATATAAATTGTCAAAGACATCCTTTTATAAAAAAACACTCAAGATATTTTTTATTCTAAAAATATTCCTTATTCCAGCGATGTCTGTAAATTAATTGTTATTATATATTTAGGTTTGCCGATTTTTCATTTTATAGCAATTAGTTTTAGCTATTATAAAGTTATACTAACTATAGGACAAGTGTGCAATTATTGTTGGAGATATACGTCCGGACATTTATTTGATTTTTTTATTTTATTTGAGGCGCAGTTGAACCGTTTTTGGAAGGGAAAAAAAGTTTTATTAACGTAACATAAGGAAAGGAAAGAGATGATAATGACAATTAAATATATCAAACTATAAAATGTATTCGATTTTTAAAATGATTAGAATAAAAAAATATTTTAGATTCTCTTCTCCTTCATTGCACCCTAAATTGGGTAAGAAAATCTTCTATGTCATGAATAAGAAAGATTAAAAGAAGAATTATATGCTCAGAGAAATAAGTTGAGGGAATGATTGACGTTGGCAGCCAACATATACCGATCTACGATAACACGCTCATGTTGTTTGTTTTTTGGGGGAGAATATTTTCGGTCAAAATCCTAAACTGAGCTGTAATTTCTTCTTCCCCGCTCCTCCATTTCCACTAGCACCCTACTCTGCCGCAGCTCCATCTTCACCGCGAGAGTTCTTCCGTTTCCACCAACACACGACTCCTCCATTGACGGTCGCATCTCCTCCGTTGCCTTCGTTCTCACAATCTAAGAAGCGAAGGCAACCTCTCTTCTCCACCAACAGGCCACGAATAGCTCCTCTCACAATCTTCAACATGAGATCAACAACCTGGCCTCTTTGGTCGTCGGCCATCGACAATCGTTACTCACTAGAACTTCACACTCCTGGCCAGTGGATTTTTGTCTTCCTCAAGATTCGAACTCTAGACCTCCAGGCTAAGTACTAGAGTTTATGAATCCTGATAGCCAAGTGAGCGCGGAGATTCAAGGAACTTTAGTATTTGTCCCGGAGGTCTAGGGTTCAAATCTGGGGAAGGCAAAAACCCACCGCCGGGTGTGGGAAGACCATAGGGTCGCCGGCCTAGAGGGTTGCCTGCGGGGAACAGAGAGGTGGGGCCGCTATATAAAAAAGGCATCTTTTATTGTAACGACCCGACCCCTCGGCCCCTTGGGAGGCCAAATTCCATTTCGCGCTCACTTGGCTACCAGAATTCATAAACTTTAATACTTAGCCTGGAGGTCTAGAGTTCGAATCCTAGGGAAGGAAAAAATCCACTAGCCAGGGGTGGGAAGTTCTTGTGAGTAACGACGGTCGACGATCGACGACCAAAGAGGCCAGGTTGTTGGCCCGCCAAAAATGGAATTTGGCCGCCAAGGGACCGAGGGGTCGGGTCGACGGGCCGGGTCGTTACAGGTGCATATCACTTTAAGAAAATTCTACGAATTTTTGAATAATCGAGTACACAGTGGAAGTATAAGAATAAGCATGGGAGAAGAGACAGCGGAAAATCAAATCACGATACACTAATGCAAGTTGGTTTTACTTGCTTCGGAGTCTTGACCGGCTCCTACTGCAAGGGTCACGATCTTTGATTGTTTACTTTGGGCAATTCACTAATGATCGGAAGAATGTACAATTTACAAAACTTAAGTGTGCAAAAAAAAAAAGTATACCGACTCCTTTGAATGACTTGAAAATCTTCACTTAGAGAGTCAAACGATGTTTCAGCATTGTCGGAGCTTTGATAGTACATCACACAAGAGAACAGAATGAACGCAGAATATTGATTTTCTTTTCGAAGTGCTGCTCTCAACCCATTTATATATTAGTCATTTAGGCGTCCTAGTCGCAACGTCTCGGGCGGCAATTCTATCCCTGCGCAGTCAAACTTTATCCTAGCTCAGGCACCCTAGTCCCTTTCAGGCGCCTGAGTGCCGACATGACTCCTCCACTCAGCACTCACTACGTAAGCTTGACCGTTGTGCCAGCTTAGCCACCCACTGCCAACTCCCAAGGCGCTTAAGTCTCATTCAAGTGCCCTAGTCCAATTGGTTCAATTTTCTCAGCTGCAACAAGGGTTAATTCTACAATAATATAAATATAATTAAAGTATCCATGGATTACAACCAATGTTGTATTGGTCCTGACTCTTAGGTTTCAACTGAAACCCTAGGTCGGACCGACACATAATGTTCCCTCCTCAGGGAATACATCCTCACCTACTCCTCTTAGAAGAGTGTACTCGTTGCCACCCAAAACCTCCGATTGGGCTTTTCCTCAGCCTCTGAGGACCCGAAACTCGACGACGTTCGACCTCAACCCGTTTCGACTCCTGTCCGCAATCCCCGCTCGGCAAAGTCTTCTGCTTGGTCCCCTGGACCAAGACTTCGTGCTCGGCTTCACTCACCAAGTCTTCGTTGTCCGATCCCCAACCAGGACTTCTTACTTAACCCTGCAGGTCAAGACTTCTTGTCTAGCTTACCCAGGACTTTCCTACAAGCTTCACAAGTTCATCAGTACAAACAAATCATCTTAACTCGAACTCTTTGCCACTTATCAAACAAGGTTCGATCTGATATTTTCGGCACCAACAATCTTCCCCTTTTTTTATTATGGCAATCCAGTTCAAAAGTTAAGCAAAAAATAGGTTTAAACAGGGAAAAAGGATTTTATCCTAAGATCTCACCCTTAATCAGTTATCTACCCCTTGATAAAATATTTTAAAAAAAATACTAGACTTAGTCTTTTTCAAATATAAGCAGTTCAGAGACTATGTATATGTTTTTGAAAAACTAAAAAAAAAACTTTAAGTTTTTTGAAATACTTACAATTAAATGCTTTTAAATCATATTTAAAACTTAAGTGTAGACATAAGTTTTCAAATGCTATTTTTTTTTAGAAAAAATAGGTTCTAAGTATTTTGAATAAAGCACTTAGTTTTTAAATGAAGGAACACTAAGGAAACGTTTTTAACACTTTGAAAAAAAACATTTTTAAAAATTTTGAAACTTTTCAACCACTTCAGAACTCTTTTTATTCTCTCCTCCTTTGTTATATATCAAAATCATAAAATATAAGGGTAAGACATGTATCAGAGCATACTCAATGACTAAGTATTAAAACAAATTATATATATCAAAGCGATTATGTTTAAGTAAAACAACAAAAAAAATGTTTAAGTTCAAGTCAAACCTAGGCACCTTCATTTTGAATCCAAGCATAGAGAAAAAAAATATTTTGGAAAAAAAAATCCTTTTAGGCACCTGTCTGACCTGTTAGCTACTTGCTGACTGCAATAAACAGCAGTTTTCACTTGGATCAGTCAAGTCAAGTATATTTCATAAATCAGCTAAGTTAGTCATAATACTTGACTTGATTAATTTAAATTATATTTATAGTACTCCCAACTTATTTCAATACACTGAATTAAAGTATCTTAAGTCTAGAGCAACAGTCTTAAGCATCTCAACCTAGTCTAGATTGTCAATCAAGTTAGTCCTAATGTGCTTGTGAGATGCTGGCTGCTAAAGCTATAGGAGCATGCATAATAGAGTTAAGCCTACACCTTGTCCGTGTCGAAGAAGGACCCTAATTTTGAAGGGGTAGTTTTAAAGAAAAACTATGTTTCAAAAAATACATCGAGTTTTAAAGATAAAGTTTTGAAAATTTAAAGTAACGTATTTGAAACCCTTTTAAAAATAGAATTAAACTTAAAAATCTAACAAGATGAATAACCAAAAACATAAAAAATAGAAAACCTACTCTACTAAGCACATTCCAAGCTGCCTTCTTAATGAACTGAACTCAGACTCAGTTAAGGGTTTAGTAAAAATGTCTGCTAGGTTAGATTTGGAGTCAATATGTTGAAGAACAATTTCACCCCTTACTACGCGGTCCCTAACAAAATGATGTTTCACCTCTATATGTTTAGTCCTAGAGTGGTGAATTGGATTTTTGATAAGGTTTATAGAACTGATATTATCAATATATACTTTGGTTTGGGTATAGTCTAAATTGAAATCCCTAAGGGTATGCATCATTCATAAGAGTTGAGCTACACATTCCCCTAAGGTAATATACTCTATTTCAGTTGTAGATAAGGCAACACAGTGTTGGTTTCTACTGCACCAGCTAACTAGACTCTGACCCAATAATTGACAACTCTCACTTGTACTTTTTTTATTCAATTTACAACCTGCATAATCTGAGTTAGAAAATCCTAACAACTCAAAGTTGGAAGTTCTAGGGTACCAAATACCTACATTCAAAGTGCCCTCTAATATATCTAAGGATTCTCTTAACTATAGTTAAGTGGGATTCTTTAGCACAGATTTGGTATCTGACACAAATACCTATTACAAATAGGATATCAAGTTTACTAGCAGTTAGGTAAAATAGGCTCCCTATATCACTTCTATAATATTTTAAGTCAACTGACTTACCTTCAGGATCATTATCTATTTTAGTATTTGTGGTCATAGGGGTACTTAGGTCTTTTGAATTTTTCATCTTGAATTTCTTAATTAATTCTCTAGCATATTTTGATTAGTGAATATAATTTTCATCTCTAGTTTGTTTAATTTGGAGTTCTAAAAAGAAAGTCAGCTCACCTACTAAACCTATTCCAAATTCACTTTTCATGATTTTAATAAATTCTTTTAAGAAATTAGTGTTGGTTGATCCAAAGATTATATTATCTACATAAATTTGGGCTATAAAGATGTCTTTTTCTAAGGTCTTAACAAATAGAGTTAAGTCAATTTGGCCTTGGTTAAAATATTTAGAAACCAGATAAGTGGATAATCTTTCATATAAAGTCTTAGGTGCTTATTTTAACCCATAAAGAGCTTTCCTCAGTCTGAATACATGGTTAGGATAGTCTAAGTTTTCAAAACCTGAGTTGTCCTACATATTCTGTTGGATGGGGTGGACCGTCTAGAGGGAGGGGGGGGTGAATAGACGGTTATGAAAAATAATGGAGATAGCACTCGTCTAAAAAAAACTTGGTTGCAATTGAAACGTTGCTTTCAAGGCGGTTATCGCTCAAAAGAACTTCTTCAGGCGGAGAAGCCTTTACAATTGTAGCACTGAAGACTTAGAGAGGTTACAATTCAATTGATGCTTTTAATTCTAAATTCTAAGCCTATTTATAGCCTAAGAGAATAAATCTGGATTGTTGATTGTTGAGGAATTTTCTCTTGGCCGTTGATCCATGGATGTAATCTGGATGGTTGATCTTGGATAGGATTAACCTGCATCCATTGGATCTGATTAAAGGATAAGACTTTATCCTTTATGAGATAAAGGAATTTTTATCTTCTGCTCGAGATTGCTATTGTAATCTCCAAGTAAAAATATCGGCAAGAACAAATTGTCTCCGACCTTTATCCCAACTGGTAAGCTTGGCAGCCTCTGCTCTCGAGGTCTTGGGTTTAATTCCTCTTAGCAACAATTTAATCTTTCTTTTTCCAGGCGACTAGCCTTTTGGTTCTTCTGCTCGCAACAGATAAATAACTTTATCATCTGCTCGCAACAACTTTAATCACATCTCCTCCTTATCCCAGTCAGTAAGGCTGGTGATATACGTAGGCGAGGTTCCTGGTTCGAATCTTTACAGCAATAAATAAAATTCTTTTTGTTTCAGGTGCCTGGTTTGACTTGGTCAAACTGACCAGTCTTTTGGTTCATCTTCTGGGTGATTTCTGGCCAATCGGAGTTAGGCTCACTCGAACTCGACTCCGGCCTTTCGCCCCTCGAGCGTCCTTCCTCTCGGCTTCTCGTCCCTCGGACACCGCACACGTCCTTCTCGCTCCATTGGCGTACTCTTCCGCAGCTTCCGCGTCCCTCGGATTATACCGAGCCCGTCAACTCACTTCCCCGCACAATCCTTCTCGTCCACTACGTCTTACGATCGACTTCCTCCGTACCTAAGCTCCTGCACACTTAGCAGAGGGATTAAACATACCAGGACCTAACTTAACCTGGTTGATCACATCAAAACTTACCGGGGCACCAACATATTCTTCTTCTTTTATAAACCCATTTAGGAAGGCTGACTTAACATCTATTTGGTACAATTTGAATTCTCTATGGGTTGCAAAGGCTAGTAACATTCTAATTGACTCAATTCTAGCTACAGAGGCATAAGTTGCATCATAATCTAACCCCTCAACTTGACTAAAGTCTTAAGCTACTAAGCAAGTTTTGTTTCTAACTATTTCACCTTGGTCATTTAACTTATTCCTGAATACCTATTTAGTGTCTATAATGGATTTATCTTCAAGTTTAGGTACTAAGTCCCAGACTTGGTTTCTATCGAACTGGGCTAGTTCTTCCTGCATGGCTATGATCCAATCTAGGTCAGGTAAGGTCTCTTCTATAGTCTCAGGTTCAATTTTTGAAATTATTGCAACCTGACTTAGGTTTCTATAGAAGGATCTTGTTTTTACCCCTAAAATTGGATCACCCATAATTTGATCAGTTGGGTGATTTAGTCTGGGTTTCTTAGGTCTCCTAGAACTTAGTTCAGCCTCAGGCCCGCTTGGTAGGTTTTGGGTTGGTTCATGAACCAGTTCAGTAGGTGAAATTGAGTTTGGTTCAGAGACTGGTTCAGTAGGTAAGTCTAAGACCAATTCAGTAGGTAAGTCAGTAAGTTGGTCTAGTCCAGACTCGTCGTCTGTTGAGTTAGTTTGGTTGGGTTGATTTGAATTAGATTAGGAAGTTGGATTAGATTGGTTTTCTTCATCAAATACTATGTTAGTAATTTCTTCGATCTTAAGAGTTTATCTGTTATAGACTCTGTAGGCCCTACTTGCGGTTGAGTATCCTAAAAATATCTCAAGGGAGGTTTTAGATTAAAATTTACCTAAGTAGTCTTTTATGTTTAAAATGTGGACTTTATAGCCAAAGACCCTTAGATAATGTAGGTTGAGTGGTTTATCATAATATATTTCATAGGGGGTCTTATTATGTCTTTTATTGATTAGGATCTTATTTTGAATATAACAGGCAGTGCTAACTGCTTCTGCCCAAAAGTGATTAGCCAAGTTGTATTCATTAAGCATGATTCCCGCTGCTTCTTAGAGGGTTTTGTTTCGTCTTTCAACTAGACCATCTTGTGGGGGGGGGGGGGGGGGTCCTAGGGTAGGAAAATTCATGAAAATATCCATTTCTATTGCAGAATTTAGTAAATTTTAGATTTTCGAATTCACCCCCGTGATCACTTCGAATTCTTTTAATTTTGATATCTTTTTTATTTCAAGGATTTTAGTTAAAGTTTTAAAGGATTCAAGACATTAATCTTTGATTTTAAGAAATTGGACCAAAGTAAATTTAGAATAATCATCAATTATAACTAAGTAGTACTGGTTTCCACTTAGTGACTTGGCTCCATGAAAATCGAATAGGTCCAAATGTAGGAGCTCAAGTACAGATTGGGTCAGGTCAGACTGGGTAAGTTTGTGGGTATACTCGGTTTGTTTACCCTGTTGATACCACAAATTTGTCGGTGCAATCGACACAAGTATGATCGGGTAGATCATGAGTTTTGATGTGTGTGTCAATATGATTAAGTTAGGATTTCATGTTGATCTAATATGTATATTTGAGCGTGCAGGTTTGCAGGATACACATAGACTTAGTTGGACATCTTCGGGTCTGGTGAAGGATGGCATAGGGAGACGAGCCGTGGGCTTGTATGCATCCGAGGGACCGTGGATAAAGCAGGAACGATGAGCCGAGGGAAGCACACTTCGAGACATACGCGAAGGATGGCATGGGGAGACAAGCTGTGGGTTTGCATCCGAGGGACGAGAGCCGAAGTCGAAGAAGGCTTGAAGGCAACAGGTCGAGGCTGCTGGAAGCAAGAACGATGAGTCGAGGGAAGCGCACTTCGAGGCATACACGAAGGATGGCATGGGGAGACGAACCATGGGCTTGCATGCATCCGAGGGACGAGAGCCAAAGTCGAAGAAAGCTTGAAGGCAACAAGTCGAGGCTGCTGGTTGAAGAGTCAGCTAAGTCATGAGGGTTTCAGTGCTGAGAGAATTGTACTAGAGAAGGGAAACTCTAGGGTTCGAGTGCTGAGAGAATTGTACTCGGGAATAGAAACCCTAGGTTTAGAAAATTGGCAGTGGACTGATGCATGGATTAGTCGACTGATGTAGAGCACAAAAAAATCAATCGACTGATCCTATGGGAAGTCGACTAGAATTCGAAACGTCAAACTGTGACATTCGAATTCATGAGGATCAGTCGACTGGTGTTAGGACCAGTCGACTGGTAACGGCCAGAACACTATCGAGCACTATTTAAGAGGGCTCGTTTTTTGCTGAGTTTCCTTGGCGAAACAAGCTTGGGTAAAGCCTGTTAGTAGCCTATAAGTGCTCAAAAGTTGTCAAGAGATTATGGCAAAGTTTCTTCACTCATAAGGAGCGACAAGAGCTAGCCAGAGGTCTTTCGGGGAGTCATCCATCGACGGATCGGGATCGTCCATCTTACGGACAACCGTGGAGTAGGAGTATTATCTCCGAACCACTTAAACGTTTGGTGTTAACATTATTTTAGTTTATTGTTTTAGTTTTCCGCTTGCGCTTGCTAACACATGTAGGAAGAAAATCAAAAAGTAGCTATTCACCCCCCCTCTAGCTAAACGTCAAGGTCCTAACAAAATTGAATTTTCAAGATTCATAAGTTTGGGTATGTCTTTAACTAGTCCTTTTTGGCTGAGTGTGGAGATTAGCTTTAGATTGGCATGTCCTAATCACCTATTCCAGAGTTATTTTCTACTACCTGAGTTAGACAACACTTAAGTGAGGTTCGTAGGTTTATGACATATATGTTATTTTTCCTAAGTCCTTTCAGGGTAATCCCTGGGTCTTGTAAGTTCTTCATCAAGCAGTCTTAGTTGGTAAAAGTGACTAAGTATCCAGTATCACAGATCTGACTAATATTAAGTAAATTAAATTTAAAACTATCAACCAAAAGGACCCTTTTAATAGTAATGTCAGAGCTCAATTCAATGTTACTTGATCTGATTACCTTAAGTGTAGCGTTGTTGCCAAACGCTACTGTTCCTAGGTCCTTGTATTTTAGCTTGGTGAACTTTGACTTATTTCCAGTCATATGTCTAGAACACCCACTATCCAACATCACTGATCCAAATCTTTATGTTCCTACACATAAAGTGACTTAGTTTGGATCCAGTTTAGTAGAAATACAGGATAGGTTGTTCAAGTTCACTTGCCTAGTCTGTCTCACCCAATCTAAGTGATCAAGCATGTTAGATCTAGGTTGATTTTGTGAGATAGAGTACAGTCTAACCAGTTTGATCTGATTAGCTAGATTAAAAAGAATTTTGAAAAAGAGTTTTTGAGAAAAATTTGAAAAGAAAATTTTGAACAATATTTAAGTAAAATTTGAAAAAGAATTTTTTGAAAAGGATGAAGAAGGGTTTGGAAAAAATATTTTTGAAAAAGTTTACGTAGAATTTGAAAAAGAATTTTTGAATTAAAAGGATTTGGATTGGTCTAATCCTAATCATCTCACCCAATTTTAAGTGACAAGGCAGGGATTCTTATTTGTTTTGTGAGATGATTTCAATTTTATCTTGAAATTAGGTTGAATCTAAGATATAATTGAAACTTTAGTTAGATTCAGATTTAAGAATTAGTAATTTAAAAATATATTTCAATATTTAGCTTCCAGGTTTTGGTGAGGCACAGAGGCCTTCTTTGACCTTAGCCTTATTGGATCAACAACCCTTTCCTAGACAAAGCTGCATAAAAAATAATATTTTTAAATTTCTCGTTCAGAAATTTTGTTCTAACTAGTCGAGGATATGACGAGGTAGCTTCGGTTAGTTCCGTCGGACTAGGAAGACCAAATAGGAGACGCCTTCTCCTACTTAACTCCCTAGACGACTTTCCTAATGTACTATTAGCTCACCTCACCCTAATACTAGGTTGTGCAAGTTTCACTCAGATCTGGTCCTTAACTAACCATTTTTAATCCTAAGCAAAGATAATAAAAAAAATAAATAAACATCAGACAAGGTATACAATAAAAGCTACCTAACCACATGAATAGTCTTTTTATTTGCTCCCTCTGAATCATATCCTCGATATGGTCTATTTAAATAATGGATATGAACCTTAGGGACCCAATATTGATTTGGTCTGGCTTAATTAGTTAAGCTTAATATGGGGGCCCATGCTTGGACTCGGGTGCTAGGGCGGTTCACTATTGAATAATAAGACCTAAATCGCGAATTGGTTTTAAATCCAATTCCGGATCGATTTAGAACAGACTTCTATTTTCGAAGAATCAGATCAAGATTCCTAGAACCCAGCGTAAACTGTTCCAAATTTACTCTGAGTTCTTTGACTTGAGCTTTCATAGAGAAATTCTCTTCCTCAAGTCTTTAGACTTGAGTTGAGGTTTCTTCTTGAACTTGCTCAGTCAAAGGACTCGAGTTGGTCTCTTCCTTAAGGAGTTTTACCTCCTCTTGGAGAGACTTAACCTGGTCATAAGACTTAGCCAGTTTGCGAGATAGATAAGAAATAAGTTCGTAAAGATCCGATTCAGAATTGTTGGATCGAGAGAAACGATAGAGGGGGGGTGAATATCGTTAAAAAAAAATTTCGGATTAAGGAAAGAGTAAATGTTGCGGAAACAAAACAATCACACAAAACACAAGTATTTTACTTGGTTCGGAGTCACGGTCGGCTCCTACTCCAAGGCCCACGGTCCTTGACCGTTTACTTTGGACAATTCTATAATCGCGCAAAAGGTTTACAGATTTCAGTACAAGAATATTGCAGTAAATAAAAAGAACTACACTTTTCGTTACCGACGCCCGATGTGGATCGTACTTCGGAGCAGAGGGTCGTCGTCGACGCTGGAATCTCGAAGTCGGAGTTTGCCGGAGCAGAGCGCTTGAACGAAAAGCTTGGAAGTGTTAGAAAGTTATGTGTTTGAAGCCTAGGGGTTGAATAGTGCTCCTGGGGGCGCCTGATTCGCTGGGGGCACCTGACACGTGCCTTCATCTGCGGAAAACTCAATCCACAGCTCGGTCAGTGCTTATCCCCTTCGAATCGGCCTCTGGAGATTACTGGGGCGCCCGGGACCTCCTGGGCGCCTAGCTTGACTTGGTCTGCTGGTTTCGTGGCTGATTTACTTCGATTACCTCTTTGGCTTTGACCTTAGGCGCCCGGGACCTCTTGGGCGCCTAGCCCAGTGTGATTTCGAAGCGTTCTTGCTTAATTGCAGTTTTGGCTTTTACCTTAGGCGCCCGGGACCTCCTGGGCGCCTAGCCCAGTTTCCTATCCCCTTCCTTTGGGGCATTCTGAGTGTTGGAACCGGTAGACGAGCTAGAGGGGGGGTGATTAGCTCCGATTTGCTTGTAGATGATTTGTCGCGGCGGAAGACTTCAAGCAATGCTAACACTTTGGATTTTACTTGGTATCCACCCCGGCCGGGTGACTAATCCAAGGATCCACTCTCCTCACTCTCTCATACACTATGAAAGATCTCCTTCTTGAGGTGGAGAAACCTCTTACAAGCTTTCACAAAGATACAACAAGAATCAAGCAAATACAAAATGAAATCTTACAAGATTTACAATGATACACTCAAGCTTTGCTTTCCTTGCTACCTTCAAGCTTGTGAACGCCTCTAGAACTTTGGAAGTGCAGCAACACTAAGCCCCAAAGCTTCTCTTGAGATGGCGTGGAAGAAGGAAGAAGAGTTGCGCTTCAAACCTGCGTGAAAGACCTTATACCCGACGCCTAGGGTTTCTGAATCGATTACCCAATCGATTATCACGTAGGATTTAGCAGTTCAACGGCTAGTTTTCGAACCGTAATCGATTAGCCAATCGATTACGAGTGTCCTGAATCGATTACCCAATCGATTTCGGACTCTTCTGCTCTCTCGCGCAAACTGCTGTAATCGATTACCCAATCGATTACCGATACCCTGAATCGATTGCCCAATCGATTCAGTGCCCTTCTGTCCTCTGGCGCAAACCACCCTAATCGATCAGTTGATCAATTCACTCAATCGATTACCCAATCGATTGAGTCCAACCTAACTTGTTTTCACAAGTCTAGAATCCTATACCAAGTGTTCAGTCAACCCCTTTGACCAACCTGGATTTCTACTGCCTAGCTCCCAGCTAGGACTTGACCTGGTTCACAACCAGATTTGCCCAACCCTCAAGTTAGGTCTAGTCTCTCGGTGGACTTCCACCTTGCCAGCGTGCGATCTCCCCGATCCACTTGGACTTCACCTAGTCTCACTAGGTCTTTTCCCATGCCAGCGTGCGATCTCCCCGATCCACCTGGACTTCACCTAGTCCCACTAGGTGTGCCTAGTCCCACTAGGTCTTTCGCCATGCCAGCGTACGATCTCCCCGATCTACCTGGACTTCACCTAGTCCCACTAGGTGTGCCTAGTCCCACTAGGTCTTTTGCCATGCCAGCGTACGATCTCCCCGATCTACCTGGACTTCACCTAGTCCCACTAGGTGTTTTCCCATGCCAGCGTGCGATCTCCCTGATCCACCTGGACTTCACCTAGTCCCACTAGGTGTGTCTAGTCCCACTAGGTCTTTTGCCATGCCAGCGTACGATCTCCCCGATCTACCTGGACTTCACCTAGTCCCACTAGGTGTTTTCCCAGTCAAGCCTCCAGTCAACCTTGACCAACTTGACTCACACATCATGACCACTCAAACATCATTATCAAACATCGAAACATATGACCTCAAGCTCACCCGAGCTTACCAGACTTAAGCTCACTTGAGCTTTGTCAAACTAGGTCAACCCTAACCTAACCAAGATTGCACCAACAATCTCCCCCTTTTTGATGTTTGACAATATGTTTGAGAAAGACTAATTGCTATTAGCCTTTCAATCTTCTCCCCCTTTGACACACATCAAAAACTCTCCCCGAGAGTCTATATGGTCAAAGGTAAACCCAATGAAAATCCCATACTTTTCATTGAACCTATGCTCAACCTTGAGCACTCATGAAGATTCCCAATCTCCATTCATTCATTTATCCCAAAAAAAATTTAAACACATGTCTTTAAGGAAGACCTCCCCCTCAAAACATGCACTAAACCTCTATCATTGCACCAACAATAATTTTTTGAGTTTCTAAACCTTTAGAAAAACTCAACTTGAGGTGATGAGATTTTAGAGATTCAAAACTTGAATCAAAATCTCTCCTTAACCCTTAAATGTTCACCAAACCATTTCCCTATTTGATTTCACAATGAAATTTACCCAGATATTCTTATAAAAGTATTTCAAGGGGCTAGGGATTGTTAGGTTACTCAAAAATGAGTTATTGGACTGAAAATAGACAGTTTCAGTCTCATCAATCGATTGGCGTTGGGAACCAATCGATTACACTAACCTTAATCGATCAGCTGATCGATTACGGCTGACTGTAGTCGATCAATGGATCGATTACGCGAGCTTCTGTGCTCGCAACAAGATCTGCCAATCGATTGACCAATCGATTGGCTATGATTCCAATCGATCACCTGATCGATTGGGAGTTTCTGAATTCTGAAATTAATTGCAGACTGAATTTCAGAAACCCCTAAATAATTCTATAAAATTTCAAAAATCCTAAAATTTTGTGTAGACATTATTTATACCATATACTATCAAGGAAAAATAATTTTCTATGAAAATAACCTCCTTTCTCAAAAATTGACACAAAATTAGAAACCATTGAAATACTTCAATATTTTTCATGTTGTGTATCCATTTCATCAATGATGAGTGCTATCAAAAGATAGTCTTCACCAAGGTTTTCCAAGATAGTTTTAAAATGTTTTTCAAAAACAATATCCAACCATGTTCCTTGGGCTAAATGCACATGACTTGTACATTAGCTTTCTCAATGATTGGAGTTCATTCAACTTCATGTTTTGATGATACTAAAAACTCAATAAGATGAATATAAATCAACACCTTGAGTTTTGTTCATCTTCCTAACATCTCACTTGTTCTAATGTGTCTCAAAAACACACACAAGTCACCTTATAGTCTTAGTGAGATGTGAAAGTCATGTTCTCCCTAATCTAAGGGTTCATGCATTTCTACCTAGGCATTATAAACCTTAATCATCCACCTAGGATGCCCATTAATGCCAATGTCCTTAATTTCCATAAAATTGACTTAATGCATGATAATGACTATGACATACATCATATGAGAATTTAAATAATATTTTAACTAGATGATGCATGTATGCCATGACATGTAATATTTTCATAGTAAATATGAATAATGAAATATGATGTCATGACATGTGATAGGGCATACAAAACATGGCATAATAGCAAAAAGAAAGTACCTAGATTTCCTATCTAAGTATCAATAACTCATCGCTAAGCCATTGATAATCCTAAATTTGCCCTAATTTCCAAGATAATGCCAAAACTCCCCAACTTGGCCTATCTTTGGATTCTAACCTAGTTGTGCTAACTTTATCAAGTTTAATCTTTCAAAAGTATAGTTTGGCACAAATTTACTCCTCCTAGAGTAAATAAATGAGTCCTTCATTTTCAAGGGTAGTAATTCCTTGAAAACATCCCAAAGTGTCAACTTCATCAAAGTTGGGTTAACTACCCTTCCAATTAGAGTTGAAACTCCCTAGACCTATCTAGGGTGTGGCGAACACACTCTTAGGAACCCAAAACCTATTGGTGCTCCTTGGGTGTCTTAGGTATTCACTAGGGATGACTTCCCTTGATACCTTCCTAAAGACTTTCTTAGGCTTCTCCGAAGCCTTAGTCACCTTTGTCTTGTCTTGGTCAACTCTAGGGATGGCTTCCCTTGCGACCTTGACTTGACTCCTAGACCTAGATTGAGTTCCATACCTATATGGAACTCTATGATAGGATGGACCATCATCCTTAGTTTTAGGTTTGTACCCCAAACCTTTCTTGCTCCTAGAGGGTCCTTGATTTCCTAAATCTAGGTTTTGATCCTTAGATCCCTTAAATAGATTTTCTATTCTTTTGAGGGATTTTTCTAATTTATCAAGTTTTGACCTCAAAACTTGATTTTCAATCATTACCTCCTCAAGGCTTGGTTTTCTAGTATGGCCTTGGTGATTACTCTTCTTGGCCTTGGATTGGATAGGTCTACCATGAAATGATCTAATATTTTTCCTATCCTTAGAAGTGGTAGTCCTAGCATGGAAAGCTCTATAGTTTTCCTTAGGTTTTTCATGCCTCCTATGTTCATGATAAATTGTATTAAAATGATAAAAATTTTCCCTAGCATGCATATAATCATGATGAAAATAATTACCATTACCTAATAGTACCTTAGGCTTAATCTTGGAGGCTCCCCCTTGATTTGAGCTCCTCCTTTTTACTTTGGTCGGATCCTTTCCCTTTGGACATTGATTTCGGTAATGCCCCTTTTGTTTACATGAGAAGCACACAATGTGCTTCTTATCTTTCTTTACCACAGGGTCGACCTTCTTTGGCTTCTCCTTAGTCTTGAGTGCCACTAACACCTTTTTCTTGACCAATTTGGGACACCTATTCTTATAGTGCCCTTTTTCCCTACACTCAAAGTAAATAATATGATCTTTATTTTTACAAATTGAAATTTTTATACCTTTGCTTGTAGGGGTGTGGCATGACTCTTCACTTGATCCGGAAGTGGATACTTCTTCTTCTTCCGAAGTCAATGACCTTCGCTCCCCCTCAATCCTAGAGGTGGAGACTTCTTCTTTTTCCGGAGCCAATGTCGAATTTTGCTCCTCTTCAATCCTTGAAGTAGAAGCTTCTTGAATTTCCTCCTCGGATGTTGCGCATCTCTCAACTTCCGATTCCTTTTCACTTGATGAATCTCCCTCTTCGGATTTGTCTTGATTTGGTAGAGTGGAGGGATCTTCATAAAGCTTTGCCAATTTGCTCCAAAGCTCTTTGGCATCTTTGAATTCTCTAATCTTGTCCAAAATGTTGCTCGGCAAAAGATTGACCAATAACTTGGTCACTTTGTCGTTGGCCTCGCATCTCTTGATTTGCTCCTCATTCCATTTGCTTTTCTTGAGGAGCTTTCCTTTGGTGCTTGTTGGAGCTTCAAAACCTTCTATTAGAGCAAACCATTGCTCTATCTCCATCATGACGTAATTTTCAATCTTTGATTTCCAAAGATCTAAATTTGCCTTGTCGAATGGTGGAGGTGCTCGGGTGTGGTATCCAAGCTCCATTTTGAAGTTGAACCCTTTTGATGATGACTTTTGAAATTAGGGTTTCTTCCAACTTTTTCTTCTTCCTCTAGCTCTTGCCCTCTTGGCGATGAGTCCAAAGTAGAGCAACCTTGCTCTGATACCACTTGTTGGAACCGGTAGACAAGCTAGAGGGGGGGTGATTAGCTCCGATTTGCTTGTAGATGATTTATCGCGGCGGAAGACTTCAAGCAATGCTAACACTTTGGATTTTACTTGGTATCCACCCCGGCCGGGTGACTAATCCAAGGATCCACTCTCCTCACTCTCTCATACACTATGAAAGATCTCCTTCTTGAGATGGAGAAACCTCTTACAAGCTTTCACAAAGATACAACAAGAATCAAGCAAATACAAAATGAAATCTTACAAGATTTACAATGATACACTCAAGCTTTGCTTTCCTTGCTACCTTTAAGCTTGTGAACGCCTCTAGAACTTTGGAAGTGCAGCAACACTAAGCCCCAAAGCTTCTCTTGAGATGGCGTGGAAGAAGGAAGAAGAGTTGCGCTTCAAACCTGCGTGAAAGACCTTATACCCGACGCCTAGGGTTTCTGAATCGATTACCCAATCGATTACCACGTAGGATTTAGCCGTTCAACGGCTAGTTTTCGAACCGTAATCGATTAGCCAATCGATTACGAGTGTCCTGAATCGATTACCCAATCGATTCCGGACTCTTCTTCTCTCTTGCGCAAACTGCTGTAATCGATTACCCAATCGATTACCGATACCCTGAATCGATTGCCCAATCGATTCAGTGCCCTTCTGTCCTCTCACGCAAACCGCCCTAATTGATCAGTTGATCGATTCACTCAATCGATTACCCAATCGATTGAGTCCAACCTAACATGTTTTCACAAGTCTAGAATCCTATACCAAGTGTCCAGTCAACCCCTTTGACCAACCTGGATTTCTACTGTCTAGCTCCCAGCTAGGACTTGACCTGGTTCTCAACCAGATTTGCCTAACCCTCAAGTTAGGTCTAGTTTCTCGGTGGACTTCCACCTTGCCAGCGTGCGATCTCCCCGATCCACCAGGACTTCACCTAGTCCCACTAGGTCTTTTCCCATGCCAGCGTGCGATCTCCCCGATCCACCTGGACTTCACCTAGTCCCACTAGGTGTGCCTAGTCCCACTAGGTCTTTCGCCATGCCAGCGTACGATCTCCCCGATCTACCTGGACTTCACCTAGTCCCACTAGGTGTGCCTAGTCCCATTAGGTCTTTTGCCATGCCAGCGTACGATCTCCCCGATCTACCTGGACTTCACCTAGTCCCACTAGGTATTTTCCCATGCCAGCGTGCGATCTCCCCGATCCACCTGGACTTCACTTAGTCCCACTAGGTGTGCCTAGTCCCACTAGGTCTTTTGCCATGCCAGCGTACGATCTCCCCGATCTACCTGGACTTCACCTAGTCCCACTAGGTGTTTTCCCAGTCAAGCCTCCAGTCAACCTTGACCCACTTGACTCACACATCATGACCACTCAAACATCATTATCAAACATCGAAACATATGACCTCAAGCTCACCCGAGCTTACCAGACTTAAGTTCACTTGAGCTTTGTCAAACTAGGTCAACCCTGACCTAACCAAGATTGCACCAACACTGAGCTGCAGAAACACACTCCTTCGGTCCCTACAACCAAGGTTAGTTCCAAACCAAACAAAGCAAGAATGTTAGTTAATATTTACAACCGTAGCTGTCTTGGTTCTGACTTCGGGTCTTCTAAATGGAACCCTAGGTCGAACTGACGCCTACTGTTCCCTCGACGGGGAACGCATCCTCACCTACTCCTCTCAGGAGAATTTACCTTTTTGCCAACCGGCTCCTCCGGTTGGACTTTTGCCCAGCTTTACTCACCAGGTCTTCGTACCCAGTTGCTATCAAAGAATGAAAACGTAGTAAAGGGGCCACAGGTCGTATTTTTTCTAGGGCTAGTTGAGATTGTTTGATTCGAGCTCGAGTTTATGTGTCGTTAATATTTTTGGGGTTTTAAATAAAATCTGGGTTTGGTTTTCAATTCAGAAAGGAAATCGCACTGAAAAGAAGTAAACTGAACCAAGCAAACTTAAACTAGGTATGACAACCAATGAGCTTAACTAATGGAAAACCTAATCAACCAAGGCACTTAGCCGAATGCAAGGAGTAAATCTGAACTCAAGTGCAAGTGTACACGACAAATTGCGTTTAACTCCAAGAAGTACCACTCGACCGAAATTTTACTTGATACACAATGCAACAATGAAACAAGCTTGATACACAAAAGAGATGCTTATGTGCCAAAATGAGATTACAATTCAGAGACAAATCAAATGCATATGAAATTGATTTCAATCACAACCCAAACACTAACAGATAAGTTTACTCCTTATACAAATCAGTGCAGACTTTAATCATGCAGAATTTAGCAAAATTGATACGCAAGGGATAAGGAAACCATGTGCCAAAAGCTGATATTAAACGCAGAATAGACTAATTTCAAATTGCAATGTTTCTCCCATGTCTAAGCTTCACTGAAACGAATTACAGAATTGCAAAACAAATTGCTGAACTAAGGTTTAAAATTCAAAAACTAACTGACTGTGAAGGAGGCTGCTTTCAAACACATAAGTACACAAAACGTGTGGTTAACATCAGGAATCAAACTCAGAGCAAACTGAACACAAGAAATCTGCAAAATTCAGTAACTACAGTTCACTAGGTACGCAGGGAATAAACTGATTAATTCAAAGCTACCGAATGAAGATATGATTGCAGAAATTCAGAATCGAAACCATCGCAGATCAATTCAGACAAAATCGAGTGCAGAAACAGCAATCAAACTCAGATTCAAAGGCACAAAATGAAACGTTTCAGAAATGATCTCGAAGAACTAAGGTTTACTAACACACAAATCAGAACCTGTCGACCAATACTTGCCAAAATAAGATTGAAACTTCAGAAATAGGGTTTGATACGCATATAAGCTGAGCTAAAATTCAGAAATAAAAATTGAATGAGAAATAAACTCAGATCTAATGCATTAACACACTAAATGTTGTCTTCAATTGCAGGAATTAAACTAGACACGAATTGAATTGGAAATAAGTTGAAGAATTCAGAAACTAAAGGAGATTGCAGAAAAAGGGCTGATACGCAATGCAGAAAACAGGGATACAAACTGATACGCAAGGATTAAGCAGGAAATAAACTGAAATTAAAAGCAATTGTCCACTAGACAAGCTTCCTAGCTAACTACTTGCAGAATTTAAACACTAATTAGAGCAGAAAACAATTCGGAAAGGTAAACTACAGCAGCTAATATAGAAATTCAGAAATGAAATGGCAGAAATCAAAATTACAGCGAAAGAACTGAAATTAACTAAGGAAACTACTCCTCAATCCTTCCCTTAGCTCAAAACCTCCTTGCCGTCACACAAGGGCAAGCCAAGAACCCCTTCAGCTCCGCAAATCAGTTGGAAAATAGCTTCAATCTCGACTCGGCTCACAAACTGCACGCAGCTGGGAAATCCAGTCCGAACTCCTCGATCTCAATATAATGGATTGCGATGATGATTTGAAGATCTTCTGAGCACTCCCGAGGACCCCTACAGATGGCTCAGATGGACGGAAATGACACGCGGGTGAGATCCAGGCGATTGGGTCACAAAACTGCCAAAACCCTCAAACAGCTCTGTTCTGGCCCAATTTTGAGCTGAAATCTCCACAGAAGCTTCCTCCAATTGATCCAGATCTTGTTCCAATGAAGAAATTGAGTGGTCGCGCCCACGGATTGAAGAAAACTGAAGAAAACACGAAGAAACATTGCGGCGAAGACGCGACAGTGAGCCCTGTGCAGAAATGTTGATTAAATACTTTGAATTCAACGGCTGAGATTGTTTTGGATGAATCCAACGGTTGATCATTGTCCGATCTGAACCAAATTTTGATGATGTTGATCAAGGGTCAGGATCTGCCTCGGGATAGCTCGGATCCTTTAGATTTGGAATGGATGGCCCAGATCAACCTGATCTTTAAATGGACAGTCTAGAACCCTCTGAGCTTGATCCAACAGTTGAATGATCTCTGATTGGAATGAAAATCTCAGATCTTGACCTTAGTGCTTGATCAACCCTAATCCTAGCTCGGATCGCCTCAGAAGTTCCCAGATAGCTCAGATCTAGCCATTTTTTAATCGGACGACCCAGATTAATTTGAAGCTTGATCACTTGATCCGGGTCCACTTCCGACTCAAGTTTGACCCAACCTACCCTAGGTCCATGATCCTTTCATGCCTACAAAAATAGATCAAAAATTTAGTGACCAAATAATTCAAATGTGTAAAGATTTGCAATTAAGTCCAAAATAAAAGCAAGCCCTAGAACCTAGGGTAAATTCACAATTAAGCAAGTAAAATATGGGTCAAACTTGGATTTTAGCAACTAAAATGATCAATAAAATGGTACTTATCACCAGTCTGCGACCAGGACTTAGTACCCAATTCCTCGAACCAGGTCTTCGGTGCCCAGCCCTCGACCAGGACTTAGTGCCCAATTCCTCGAATCAGGTCTTCGGTGCCCAGCCCTCGACCAGGACTTAGTGCCCAATTCCTCGAACCAGGTCTTCGGTGCCCAGCCCTCGGCCAGGACTTAATGCCCAATTCCTCGAACCAGGTCCTCGGTGCCCAGCCCTCGGCCAGGACTTATTGCCCAGTCCACGACCAGGACTTATTGCCTAGATTAACTAGGACTTTCCTGCACACTTGAGTAACTTTATTAGATCACAAATAGTACTTAACTTTGAACCCATTGCCAATATCAAAACAAGGTTCGATATAGTGCTTCCGGCACCAACAAGAATAACCCGTTACCTTGAGTCGGCCAGTTTCTGACAGTGAGATGGTTCCGTGCTCCATTTCTTCTTTCGATTCGGAGTCGATGTCGATCTCGTCTTGGGTCGTTAACGCGAGGCGGTTGGAGTGCATTGGTTCATCCTCGTCCGATTCCAAAGATGACTCATCCCAGGTGGCTTGCAATGCCTTCTTCCTCCGTTGCTTTTTCGTCTCTTTTGCGTTCGAGCATTCAGATTTGAAGCGCCCCTTCTTTCCACACCCATAACAGGTGAGATCCGCCTTGTTCTTAGGTCCAGCCGGATCGTCCTTTGGTTGTCCCATCTTCTTCTTCTTTTAGGCTTTCAGAGCTTTGAACAACTTTCTAATGACGTTCACAAGCTTCGCCAATTCTTCTTCTTCGGATTCCGAGTCAGAATCCAGTTCTGGTTCTGGTGCCTTCTTCTTGATTTTTCCTGCAATTAAAGTTATATCTTTCTCTGCAAGTACACCGTTAATCTATTCATGTAATTCAAATTCTGAAAACAGTTCATCCAATTATATTTTTGATAAATCCTTATAAACATTGTAAGTATCGACCATCGATGCCCACAGTGAGTTTCTAGGGAATGAGTTCAAGTTATACCTGATCAGATCCCTATTTTCAATTGTGTGCCTGATGATGTGGAGCTCATTCATGATTTCTTGTATCCGGGCGTGTAGTTGGGAAGCAGTTTCTCCATCCTGCATTTTTAAATTATATAATTTATTTAATAATAAATCTCGACGGCTTACCTTGGTGTCGGATGTTCCTTCGTGGAGTTCTATCAGCTTGTTCCATAATTCTTTGGCGTTGTTGAAAGGACCGACGGGGTTCAACTCCTCCTTTGTAAGTCCACATTGGAGAGTTTGTGTCATTTTTGCATTAGCTTCAATTCTTCTCTTGGCAGATGTGTCCCATTTGTCATAGCTCAAAACCGTCCCTTGCTCGTCTCTTGGGAGATCGAATCCGATTAGGATTATGATCCACTTGTCCACCTGAATTGTCAGATGGACTTCCATCCGACTCTTCCAATTACCGAAATCTTCCCCAAAGAAGAGAGGGGGCAAGCAGTGTTGTAGCCCTCTTGCATGGCCATTAAGAAAGAAGAGAATGAATCGATGACTTGCAAAAACACAAACAAACAAATGTATCAAGACTTTTGTCTTGGATTAGCAGTGCAGGATAAAAAGAAAAATACACTCGAGTGGTGATTGCATCATTCTCGAGTCCAAACAAAAATATAATTGAAAATGAAAAAAGATTTTAGGAGAGTAAGCGAAAAATTCTGAAATATACTCAAGTGGTGGTTTCACCAGAATTGAGCAACCCCCTCTATGATACTAATTGTAGGATCGAAATAGAGCAATAGAGGGGGGTGAATATCACTTTAAGAAAATTCTTTGGATTTCTGAATAATCGAGTACACAACGGAAGTATAAGAATAAGCGTGGGAGAAGAGACAGCGGATAATCAAATCACAGCACGCTAACGCAAGTTGGTTTTACTTGCTTCGGAGTCTTGACCGACTCCTACTGCAAGGGCCACGATCCTTGATCATTTACTTTGGGTAATTCACTAATGATCGGAAGAATGTACAGTTTACAAAATATATGTGTGCAAAAAAAAACAAGTATACCGACTCCTTTGAATGAATTAAAAAACTTCGCTTGGAGAGTCGGACGGCGTTTCAGAGTTGTCGGAGCTTTGATCGTGCAACACACAAGAGAATAGAATGAACGTAGAATGTTAATTTTCTTTTCGAAGTGCTGCTCTTGACCCCTTTATATATTAGTCATTTAGGCGCCTGAAAGGCCATTCAGGCGCCTTAGTCATAGCGTCTCGGGCGGCAATTCTATCCGCTACGCAGTCAAACTTTATCCTGGCTCAGACACCCTAGTCCCTTTTAGGCGCCTGAGTGTCGACGTGGCTCCTCCACTTAGCACTCGCCACGTAAGTTTGACCGTTGTGTCAGCTCAGCCACCCCCTGCCAGCTCCCAGGCGCCTAAGTCTCATTCAAGCGCCTTAGTTCAACTGGTTTAACTTTCTTAGCTGCAACAAGGGTTAGTTCCACAATAATATAAATATAATTAAAGTATGCATGCATTATAGTCAGTGCTATCTTGGTCTTGACTCTTAGTTTAGGTTTCAACTGAAACCCTAGGTCGTGTTGGGGATCAGTGCGTCGGCTAGAGGGGATGTTGCCCCCAATATGTCGATTTCTTCCTACGAGTGTTAGCGTGCGCAAGTGGAAATATCAACTACAAATTAAAACAATGCTAACACCAAACTTTTATGTGGTTCGGAGATGATATTTTTACTCCATGGCTGTCCGTAAAGTGGATGATCCCGATCCATCGGTGGATGAGTCCCGGAAGACCTCCGGCTAGCTCAAGTAGCTCCTTGTGGGTAGAGAAACCTCACCACAACTCGCACAAGACCTCTGAGAGCTTAGACTACTAATTGGCTTATAACCAAAACCAATTTCGTCAACCCTAGCCAGCCAAACAGAGCTCCCTTAAATAGAGCTCGTGGTTGAACTAGTCGTTACCAGTCGACTGGTGGGTTCCAACTGAATCCAAACATTACAGCCCAATGTTCGAATTCCAACTGACACCAGTCAACTGCACAGAAGATCAGTCAACTTATCTTTCTGTGCCTTACACCAGTCGACTGCTACAAGCCGCAGTCAACTGCCCAAACCCTAAACCTAGGGTTTCCCTTCCTCAGCATAATTCACTTAGCACTCGGACCCTCACGACTCAGTTGTCTCTTCACCTAGCAGCCTCGACCTGTTGCCTTCAAGTCTTCTTCGACTTTGGCTCTCGTCCCTCGAATGCATACGAGCCTGCGGCTCGCCCTCATGTCATCCTTCGCATATGTCTCAAAGTATGCTTCCCTTGGCTCATCGTTCTTGCTTTGTCCATGGTCCCTCGGATGCATACAAGCCCACGGCTTGTCTCCTCATGTCATCCTTCACCGGACCCGAAGCCGTCCAATTAAGCCTATGTGTATCCTGCAAACCTGCACACTCAAATACACATATCAAATACAAGGATGAACCTAACTTAAACCCTTTGCCCAAATATCAAAACACATGATCACTCCAGACTATAGATTTCTCCAACAGGTCGGACCGACACCTACTGTTTCCTCCTCGGGGAACGTATCCTCACCTACTCCTCTCAGGAGAGTGTACCTGCTGCCACCCAGAACCTCCGGTTGGACTTTTGCTCAGCCTCCGAGGACACGGAACTCGACGATGATCGACCTCGACCCGTCTCGGCTCCTGTCCGCAATCCCCGCTCGGCAAAGTCTTCTGTTCGATCCCCCAGACCAAGACTTCGTGCTCGTCTTCACTCACCAAGTCTTCGTTGGCCGATCCCCGACCAGGACTTCTTGCTTAATCCTGCAAGTCAAGACTTCTTGCCTAGCTTATCTAGGACTTTCCTGTAAGCTTCACAAGTTCATCAGTACAAACAAATTAGCTTAACTTGAACCCTTTGCCACTTATCAAAATAAGGTTTGATCTGGTGCTTCCGACATGCACTAACAGTTTCTCCTTGGTCCAATATCTTGGTCAGAGCTTCTTCCTGTGCTTATCTTTTGGGGCTTCGAATGGTTCTTCGAGTGTGATCATTAAAGCTCAATCCATGTGGAACCATGTCTTCAACCGTAACCTCCAATAGTCGAAGTTTTCGTGATCATATGGAGGTGGAACGGTGATGTCGTCCCCCATTATTTCTTCAAGCATCATTTCCTCTAGCTCTTTGCTCTCCCGACGATTAGTCCGTAGATAAGCGACCTTGCTCTGATACTACTTGTTGGGAACTCGATTGTACGGCTAGAGGGGGTGAATAGTTGATCACCCACAATGCACTCATTTTTTCTACAGGGTTAGTAGCGTAGCGGAAATATAATTAAACTAAAGAAACAAGCGTTAACACAAAACCTTTAACGTGGTTCAGAGATGATGCTTCGACTCCATGACAGTCTATAAGGTGGACTATCCCAATCTGTCGGTAGATGACTCCCCGAAAAACCTCCGGCTTGCTCGTGTCACTCCTTGTGGGTGGAGAAACCTTGTCACAACCTCGCAACAACTCCTGAGCACCAAGACAACTAATTGACCTTAACCAAAGTCAATTTCGTCAACCCTAGACAGCCAAACCGAGCTCCTTTAAATAGAGCTCGTGGTTGAACTAGCCATTACCAATCGACTGGTGCCAACACTAGTCGACTGCTTCAGCCGAATTCGAACATTACAGTCCGACGTTCGAATTACAGGCGACACCAGTCGACTACATAGAAGAACAGTCAACTTATCTTTCTGTGAGCTCTACTAGTCGACTGCTCCCAAACCCTAAACCTAGGGGTTTCCTTCCCGAGTGCAATTCACTCAATACTCAGACCCTCACGACTCACTTGACTTTTCTTGCAGCCTCGACCTATTGCCTTCAAGCCTTCTTCGACTCTGGCTCTCGTCCCTCGGATGTATACAAGCCTGCGGCTCGTTTCTACATACCATCATTCGCGTATGCCTCGAAGTGCGCTTCCCTTGACTCATCGTTCCTACCTTGTCCATGGTCCCTCGGATGCACCATCATTCACCGGATCCGAAACCATCAAACTGAGTCTATGTGTATCCTGCAAAACCTGCACACTCATATACACATATCAAATACAAGAGTGGGTCTAACTTAAACCATTTGTCTAAACGTCAAAATACATGATCCTATAGACTATAGATTGCCTCAACATATCACATTGCTCGAGCATCTTCAAGTGGAAGATGATGATGATTATGATGAGCCGGCTGTAATGAATTATCTTTTCTTTTTTTTTTGCAATATTTTTTCATCTCAAAAGGGCAGTGAGCAACTAAGCAAAGAAGCTTTATTAAACCAAGAAGCTTACAAGTTGGCAAAGTCCTGTTTCCTAATGCGAGAATCTTCATGAATAGAACAAGAAGGATGGATACATTAAAAAACCATTACATATTTGCAAGAGTTTTTTATACTACTACTAAAGTTGGGAAGGCGAGTGAAACACTAACCAATCATAGTAAAAGTTTTATTTTTCATATTCATTGTAGAATAGTAGAACATTTTTCTTACCACTCAAAAAGATAGGACGAAAACTGCTACGAAGTGCCCTTATTCTACTCGCGTACAACACAGTGTGACCTACAAAACCAGAGGCTAAATCTGTAACCTACAAAACTATCCGTTTTGTTCTCCATGCAATTGCTCTTGTACTTAGTTAAAGAGAACTAACCCTAAATCCCCTACATAACTCCCCCTGCCCTAAATACCAGAAACCCTAAATCCCTAAACAACTCCCCGCCCTAAATCCCTAAAACCCTAAATCCCTAAAAAGACTTAAGAAGAACAAATTTAGGAGAAAAAAAAGGATACCGTGGGTGCGAGGGTTGAAAGTAGTAACCATGGGTGGAGCTCAGCTGGTTTGTACAACAGTTGAGGAGTTGTGGCCTTGGATGGAGGATCTGAGGTGCGAGGGTTGAAAGTAGTAGAGCTCGCGACGGTGTTTCTTCAGTCGATGGAGAAGTTGACCTCATGTTGAAGATCGTGGGAGGAGTTATTCGCAGCCTATTGGTGGAGAAGAGAGGTTGCCTTCGCTTCTCAGATCGTGGGAGTGAAGGCGACAGAGGAGATGCGAGCGTCGATGGAGGAGTTGTCTGCTGGTGGAAACGGAAGAGCTCTCACGGTGAAGATGGAGGAGCTGCGGTAGAGTTGGGCACTGGTGGAAACGGAGGAGCGGGGAAGAAGAAATTTAGATAGCCCGGTTTAGGATTTTGGCCAAAAATATTTCCCTCCAAAAAGTAGACAACGTGAGTGCAGTGTCATGGATTAGTACACGGTGGTTGTTAACGTCATTCCGGGAGCCATTCCCTCAACTTATTTCTTTGAGGGTATCATTCTTCATATTAAGACAAACTTATTTTTTTTTCCTTTTCTTTCCTTTAATCCATTCATTTCCAAAGAAAGTTTAAATTTTTTCCTCTTGTTTATCCTTGCCTCTCCTTCCTCACCTCCTCCTGGAATCGAATAGTAAAAGACTTGAGCTCGGTTCATTTTACTTAAGCTTGAGCTCGACTCATAATGAAATTAAATAGTTCGCGAATGGCTACTCAGCTTGTTAATATATAATGTTTACCTAAGCTTGAGTTCAATTCAAGATTTAATTTTTAAGCTTGAACTCAACTCATAATGAAATTAAATAGTTCACGAACGGCTCGAGCTCGGTTTGAAAATGACTCATTTAAAGTTAACCGAATTTAGTTTGAACTTGGCCCATTAATATATAATATTTATAATTAACTATATACACACACACACACACATAAACATGTTTATGATATATATATGCATAAACATGTTCACGAGCTCACGAATAAAATAGTTAAATTCAAACTCGGCTTGATAATATTTTCGAGCTTGAAATTAGACTCGAGTTCAACTCGTTAACTTAATCGAATGAACTAGAACGTTTTTTGTAACCGAAACTCAAATAGTTCACAAACAATTTAACTCATTTATACCCTAGCTCCTCCAAAACAAATCTTCAGGCGGAATTGTTGGCCTCCCTTAGGTTTGACCCTAGTTGTTTCTGTTGCTCGAACAAGACAACAACTTCCCGAGATCACACTTGGGCTACGTTTGATAAGGGGTAATCAACCTTGTAATGTAATCAGGATTATATTACATGGTTGATTATTTTATTTGGTACATTTTTAAAACTGTAATGTAATATAATTTGCATTACAAAAACTAGTTAAAGTGTTGTAATTTGGATTACAAGGTCAACAACATATAATTGGATTATATTACAGGTTCAATTACATTACAAACTGAATTACATTATCTTTAACTAAATATAACCTTGATATATAATCTCCTAGAACTCATTCTCTTCTTTTTTCTAATTTTAATTTACCAAAGAGTCTACCTTCCACCTGATATTCAGTCCCTCATAAGCATCAAACTTTGAAAATTGAGTCATCTCATTCTTCCTTAGAACATCCTTGAGCGATATATCTTACCCGGGGCTCTCGCACAGTTGAAGGACGATCAATTATCTTCAAAGTATCTGCAATTCAATTTTCAATTACGATAAATTTTACAGAATTTTTTTTCCAAATGAAGTTTTTAACGGTGAGATATTGAACTTCTGGACCATCAATTACGAATATTTTTTGATTTATCCTAATAATGATAAAAAATTTTCATGAAACCAAATCAATCATTTCAATCGACGTAATCCGGTTTTTAATTTGGTTGGAGCGATATACCTTACTTGACAGAACGAAAGGCACATTTTCCTTTTCCTTTTCCCGCATTTGTATACCTTTCCTCGGCTCTGTGTCCGCGGAACGAATCCTCTAAAAGGAAAAGATGTTGTCCCGGGAAGTAACGACAAGGAACTCTTATTCCATTCCTTACGCGCGCATTATTTAAGGGCGATCGTTCCCCACACAGACGGCGGTCGTGGCGCGGATCAGCTCAGCCATGAAAGCGCTTCTCTGCCTTCGGCCTGCCGTGCCCGCCTCGATTTGCTCTTCCAAAGCAAGCGCCGGCTTCGGCTCGCTCGGCCGCCGCCTCAGTATCAGCTTTCCCCGATCGACCGGCCCCTTCATCCGGGCGGCGCCATTGTGCAGCTGCTCCCTGAAACCGCCGACTTCTCCTACTTCGCCAACTCCGCCCTCGGAGGACTCCGGCAGCTATCAGGATGTGCCGGAAATGGATGTAGATATCGCACAGGTGAACAACTCGTGGATGAAGCCATGGGAGGACCTGCTGGATCATATCTTTGGTCCGCCAGACACGCTAGTGGTCCAATTGTTGGATCCTGTTTATGAACAGGTTCTTTGTTTTTTTTTTTGCTCTTTTCTCCTCCTTTTTCAGATTTCAGAACTCTAAGTGGAAACACCATCCAGTTAAGAAAATTGGTAACTTTGGTAGTAAGACTCTAGGGCTTGAATTAAATTAGTGTTCTCTGTTTTTCCTTTTTCATATTTGGGTATTAACTTCTTTTCTAGAAATGAGAATTTAGAAAGAAAAGAAACTCCATTGCACCTACATCTCCTATGTCAATCAAGTGTAACCCTCCCTTTAGTATCTCCTTTAGATGGTTGAAGTTCTTCTTTAGCCCCGACAATTTAGCAATGAGGGAAAAACTCCATTGCACTTGCATCCTCCTTACAAACCCCACTCATGGCAAATAAACTCTGTCATGACTGGTCCAAGCCCGGATAAAGGAGGAGGATTGTGTTAGGTTGTCAGCCAGCTTAAAACATAGGTAAATGCTATGTGTAGTATCGCCCTCTTTGATCCACCGGTCTTTGCCATCTTCCATATCCAAATACTTGCTCTAGAAGATTCCATGATAGCCTCCTTGAATGAAAGGTTTGAGGCTTCCTCTCTGTCAAGCTTTCTTTTGCTCCATCATGCTTTGCCGCCTCAAAAGGTCTCTCTGTTATTGTCGAAGATAAGAACTTGAAAAGGTTGCATAAATTCTAAAAAAGGGACACAAAATGAAAAGGCCTCTATGTTAATCACTCCCATTCTTTCACATGGAGAAATAAATAGAAAATTACAATTATTGTTGGTGAGTTTACTATTTATGCTTTTGTCGTAGACATAGGAGCTTGACAAACCAATAATGTCTCAAATTCTAAAGATAGTAAATTATCACTGAGTGGTTTTGGAGAGTAAACAAAACTTCTCACTCACTCAAATAAGTTTATATAAAATTCTTCACAACGATATATTTGATACATAACAAATGATACAAAACACCAAAAGATTTATGTTTTTTTTTTTGGCCAACAATATTATATGATACTGATAGCCAAAAAATTTAGCATTAGTTAATACTAGTTTGTATCAAACATGAAGATTTGTCAATCCATCCTTACATCATGTGACATGTTTGTCATTTATATATATAATCATAATGATATTAGCTATAGAAAATGTATATCACATATTGCATTGTCATATCTCTTTTTTATCTATTTCAATTGTCAAATTAACTAAGATATATTTCAATTTTGCACAACAAGTAATTCATACTCTGATATCTCTAGATCCAGGAATTAGAAACCGGGAACAAACAGTACGATGCCTTATTTGCTCTAGTCCAAGTATACTTCAATCTGGTAACTACATACACTCATGCACTTCTTAATTGACTTTGTCATTTTGTTATAAAATCATATAAAATAATAAAACATTGATTAATTTTATTTAAAACGTTTAGATATAGACATAAAATTATTAAAGTTTTACTTAATTCGATACACTAGCTGATTCATATATGTTTTCTTATTTGTATCATGTTGTTACTTTCAGATCTAGTTTTTGCAATTTATACTCCAAAACAAGTTAGATTTGGATTTGTTGTGATCTTATTTCCAATGTTTCTACATTTAATTTATATAATTTCCATAGCACAAGATTGCCATATTTAGAAGTATAGTAATAATAAATGCAAATGATATAATAAAAACTTGACTATTCGGCTCATAATTTTTCAGTTAAGTTGTAATGTTATGATCTAGGACTTTAGAGGCCAAACAATAAACTTTGTATCAGCTATATTTTGACCAAATGCACTCTCCTTTGAACCAACTGACTCTTTGTATTAATCCCCTCATGAACAAAAACCAAAGAATTAAACTTTTTTTTTTTGGGTGAAAAAGAGCTCCACAAGGTGGCTAGTGATTGAGTTTTCTGCTCCAATCTCGTTGGTGCTTGCTAGACTGACTTGACACTGAATTTACCTTTCGAGATCTACATCTACCATATTTCATCAGCCATGTTCCCCAAAGCAATGAGAGTGCTTCTCATCTCATTGTTTAACACCTACCTCCATTTCAATTCTGTATGCTTGAATTTGTGTTTCTGTCTTTCCAGTAGTCCAACGCCCATGCCAATTAGTTGAAGGTTGAGTTCAGAGTTCAGACAGCCTAATTTCTTTGTTGATACATACTTTGAATACTTCTGTGACTCATTGCACACTAATGGGAAGGATGACTAATTGTCCAGCCACAGGTGTGTTCTACTGCCATCCTTGGGTTTGATATAGATGCTCATTGTCATGAAGTCTCCGAGTGTAGGACAAGTTGTTCGTCTGAACCCCTGAATAGTGCCAGTGCTTGATTCGTGTGATTTGGATGATCTCTGGCCAACCTAATTCTTATTTCCTGTTGATCATTTTAGACCACCATGTTCTAAGTGGAGCCTAATTTTGATTTCTTACGATAATGATTCCCAATCCTCCATATTGCATTGGCCTGATACATCTGTGCCGAGCTACTAGATAACATTCAGGTTCAGAAGCTCCATTTACTAGGACTGTGGGATGTAGTTGCAATTTCTTCCACCCTATTGGAAACTCATGTAGCTCAAGAATTAGATCAATGCTTCCTAGTTCGCATTGTCAAATGCTTTTTCATAATTCTATCTCAGTGGTTGCCACAAAGCAATATTTGGCACCTTTGTTGTTTTTCATGAAAAACCTATACTCACTTATCATTGAGCTGATGTAGCTTTGCAGCCTTTTGCCTAGGACTCTAGAACTCAGTTTAATGCTAACAGTTTCAAGAGCAATTAGCTTGAAATAGGTCGTCAGTTGTGCTTTTTTAGGGATCAAGATGATGCAAGCTACCTTCATAGAAACTCTGAAATAATTGTCATACATCTTGTCTGATGATGGCCCGACTACTGCATAGGAACTCAGCTCATGTAGTCCTAGCTAGATTCTCTTGACTATTTGGAAAAATGAGTTTCAATCTCGTGACAAAAGACATGCATTGTTCTTAAGACGATTAATTGCTCCAGTGACCACATACTTATGGTTCATAAGTTCCATGCAGAAAGACTATGAGAAAGCTAAAGCTGTCCAAGGCAGGATTCAGAATCGCGAAGACTATAGTAAAATGGGCTCAAAGCCGCCTCTTCAAGAGGTCAGTTTTCTCCATGATGAGCTGTCTCTACAATATGAGATTTCATTAGTTTGCTTACGACATTACTGATGCCAAGCTCGATTGCACATATATAACTTATGTGAATCATGTATTGTTGTGCCTTTGTTACCATGGTATCCAGGCTATTCTTAACTTGGCATTGGCAGTGGAGAAGTTGCGACAAGGAAAAATTACAGAGAGCGCTGAGGAGTTAGAAAATTTGATTAAGAGTGCTGAAAAATCATGGCTAGATTACAAGAAATTGAAGGAGGGGGGCTTCGGACTTCAACCACCACAAACGGAGGAGAGTGGATAGGACATAGATCTTTCTATGCCTTTTGTTCCTCAAATGGTGATCATAATCATGCATGGTCAAGCATAATTCTGTCTCACCCGAACTCAAGTCATGTTTCTTCTTCTTCTTCTTATCTTGTTCTGTCAATTGCCTACTGAAAGGTAGGCGGGTCGCGATGCAAATGAGAGTTTGATTAAAGCTAAAGACACTTTTAATACAATTTCAGAATGTGTTAACATAGTCAATATTTTAATCGCAAGCATGATAAGGTGTAGATGGAGAGACAAAAATAAATAGTTCGTCATCTAGCCCATTAGGAAAGATGTAGTTCTTGGATAAATCCTTTTGGTCCAGTGCTTTCGATGCTTCTTGTGTCTGAGGATCATCCTTGTACACGATGAGAGCATCATCTTCTAGCAAGAACTTGGTTAAGTTCAGTATTGCAAGTCGCAAGGTTGTCTTAGGCCAAGATAAGAATTTGATTTTTTTTTTAAGATGATATTATCTCACTTAAGTACTCATAGCATATAAAAAATTATCTAATTTTTTTATCTTAAAGTAGAAAGATTATAAATTTTGAGAGGAACTCTTTTAATTTATTTTTTTATTTTTATTTTTTTAATTGGTACTAGATATCCAGTTTATAGATGATCCCAGTCTACGAAAATTTCTTACTAAATATCAAAGTAAATCAGGAAACGCTAATAATGAATGATCATAATAAATTTATCAACCAACTAAAATTTTCTTATTTTTAAGTCAGATACTCAAACCTAGGAAACTTGGCTATTCTAGGAATCTGTATCAGTATCGGAACGCTAATAATGATCTATCAATCCAACATTCTTAGGTCAACCACCCAACCATAAAATGTTTTGGCTTCTCTTTTCAGTCAGCATACTGCGAAACTTGGCTACTGAAGGATCGTATTCGTAGCCCCCTTTTTGTTTCTACACGTCATCCCATTGGCCGACGTGGCAATCCTGCATGGCGAGTGGGGGTTATTGCATAGTGGCTATGCATGCTGCCATGTGGCTGCCACATGGCAGCCTATGTAGGTTGTCGATACTTCTCATCCTTGTTCTCAGTAAGATTTTCATCATCTCATACGTATTCACACACTACAAGATAACATATTAGCCGTCAAAATTTCAATCGTCAAAGTAATTTAACTACGAAATCTAATTTCTGTCGCTGATATTAGCAACGAAAATAAAAATTTATCGCTAATATTAGCGATGAACTATTTATTTCCGTCGTTAATTTTTAATAAAATTTTGACAGAACATTCCCTATTTAAGAGATATCATCTGGTTTACACAATATATCAATAGGATACATCAATAACAACATTAAACATCATCAACAACATTCACGGTAAACACTATCAAATTACACTACATCAATACACGATACATCCATATTCAACATTCACAAAAACATTCAAATCAAATTAGAAACCACACTATCAAATTCATGATATATTCACATTCATCATCCATGGTTCAAAACCAATATAATTCAAATTCATTACATTCCAACTCAAATATCAAAAATAATACATCCATCATCATCACATCTCATTATCATAACCTGCAGTAAGTATAATATGATACGTTATTTAAAAAAACAAACACATGATTCAAATTATACTACATTTTCTATTTTGAAACTATCCTTCTTATAACTGAATCTAAAGTTAAATTACTTATCAGAAAATATAGTGTAGTGATCAACACAAGTTTAACATATTTTAAAGAATACATACCTTAATAATAAAATATAGTATCAAATCTAATTCTTCAAGTACTGATCTTTTATCTATATTGTCTTTTATCTATATTGCTCTTAAAAAGATATAATACAATTAGAGCTACATGTATATAATATTAAAATTAACAAAATTATTTTCCATGTTTTATGAGTGATAAACAAATAAATTAAGATGAAGATCAACATACCTTAGAAGAACTGTTGTTATGATAAGCTACTTATCAGTAGCATTCAAATCTTGAGTCTCCCGTGAGTCAAAACGATGCAACGTTTGTAAATTTGAAGTCCATTTATGTATGAAGTCTTGCATTTGTCGCTCTACTAACGTCTTAACTCGATCTTCCATCGACTGCTCTATTACTGTGACCCGATCCCTCAATGCTTTATTTTCTTGTTCTAACACTTCCACTCGAGTAGATGAAGAACTAGGACGACCCCTGAGCCTAGAAGTTATCGCACGATCATATACAACTTTTGCCTGAGAGCCAAGGCCGTAGAGAGAGTTCTTTTTCGTTCCACCGACAACGTCATAATATATATCATCTAGTACATCATCTGATGGAGTTTGTAACTCCTCTCCCTCTATAGCAGACTGAGACGCCTGAGCTACTCGATCAGATATTTCATCCTATGTAAAAAAATATTATTAATATATAATATACAATTAATAAAGCTAGTAATTGTTAAATGTAAACGATAATTAAGTTTAGCAAATTACGTCTATGGTCTTTGATCGAGCATCGACAAAAGTACCATCCTTCTTTTTGTGTGTCTTGCGAAATACCTCCCAACTAGTGGGACGTCTCTGTAAAGTATCAGCCTACATACACAAATTTTTTTTATAAAATAAGATAAGTTCATTAATAATAAAAAAAATGCTAATATAACTTTATAGTAGACTTACCAAGTTTATTGCATGTTCTACAATAGATCTTGATCCAGCCGTATGCTTTGTGGATCCGGTGCTTGGGCCAGAAACCTCAGTATTTCTATTATTTCGAGCAGTCGATGAATATTGTTGCCATTTTTTTGCAGCCCAAGTGTTCTTCCATGCATCCCAAATCTCATTTGGTACATCGAATGGCCTTGTTCCATTCTTTCTCCACTTGTATAATAAGTCCTTGTATAATTTTGCACAATAATTGTTCCATGTTTCTTTAAATTGTACCTCATATCCTTGCTCCCAAATATATTTTTTCTAAAACAATATCGAGAAAATTATTTTTAAAATTATTATATTATACAATACCAATAATATTCAAATTACTTACCAAAAATTCTCGATAATAAAAATCTTTAAGATCTTTGTCTACATGCCTCCATGTAGTACCAGCGGCGCATTGACGCTCTCTAAATTTTTTGGTTATATAAGCAGCTACACTATGACCATTGGGAATAAAACTGCATGAAAAAATTTTCATTTATTAAAACAATAAATAAAAGATTATATGCATTCGAATTACTAATAACATCAATATTTACCAATCCCCCACAATCCTCAGAATAATCTGGCCATCGTGTGCTACTGCAATATCCGACGTGGTTATATCTGCAAAATATCATAATAACACACACACATGCCAAATAATAATCAAATCAAAATAATAATGTCTTACATGATAGAATCACTGAGATTTATATCTAAAAAGCAAACATCTTCATAACTAAGTCATTAACATTAATCCTAAAATTTAATCGTCATTATCATTAATAATTTGTAAATCTTCATCGCTAAACTCAAGTACATCTAACAACTAGTAAAATGACATGCGTGATTTAAAACTCATTTCAACGTGGTCCATGGGTGATTTAAATACTAATAAAAGTCAAATAAGAGGTTTAGTAAAATGCCCTTAAAGTTAACTGCACAATGAGGAGCTGAAAAGTTTCTACTCAGCTTGATGTATAAGAACGAACCTATGCAGACTGTTCGCTTAGGTTTTTTTTTTTTTTTTAAAAAAAAATGCAATTAACAAAGCACATTATTTGATTAATTGGATATTTGGAAAAGCACCGAATTAGGGTTCTGGCTTACCTGGGGCCAGCGAGTTAGGGTTCTGGCTCTCCTCAAAGTCCCCCGCTTCCCCAAACTGTCCGCATCCGGGCAATGACGCCCGCGGCTTCGGCTGCGGGAGGGGGTCAAGAAAACCAGGGGGCAAATCCGCAGCAGCCGAGCGCGCCTTCTTTTCCGGTCGCCCGAGCCTGTCGGAGCCTCGCTTATGCCGAGCTTCCCCGTCGCCCTCCTCTTCGGAATCGCTGCTGCCGCTGCTGCTCAAATCGACCACCGCGTTCCGCTGCGTCGGCGCCGGCACCGCCGACATTTCGCGGATACTAAGCCGCTCCGCCACCGATTCGATGATCTCGTCCTGGACGACGGAATCCATTGCGAAAGGAAGGCGAGGAGGCCGGCCCGGCGTTAGAGAGGAGGCTTGCGAAATAGCATTGGAAAGCCTAGAAATGAATTTCAGGCATTATTTCTTTTTTTAATCTAATCCATCTTCTTTTGAAAGCATATCGGCGAATTACCAAAGGCTTCGGAATTCCAAAAAAGCGCAATAAAGTTTCGTTATTCCCAAAAGAAAAAAATAACGCACCGAATTAAAATTTTATATGCAACTTTTTTTTCTTTCCTTTTTAAAATTAAATTAAACTAATTTAAATATTATTTAAACTTTAATAAATAAGCTTCTAAATTTATTTATTTTTAATTTTAAAAAGCGCTAATTTATGAAGACAACACACTATAGTAATTAATGTCACAATGTTCTAGAAGTTTTACATCATTTTGAGTGCTACTAGGAGGGTTTTAAAATAGTAAACGTTGACTAATTTATATTTAGATTTACCTAATAAATTTATAAGAGTTAGAATGACGTCCTTCGGAACTATCTAGATCAAAATTTATTGATAGACCTAGGCGATTTAAATTTTCTAAAATTTTGTAATGAACTAGAAGTGTGTAATATGTAGAAATTAGATATGATGAGAAATCTTGATCCCGAGTCTCCTACATGAAATTATAAGCCCGTGTCAATTTACACCGAGTCTGAAACTTTCTATAAACTATTCAAGCAATGCTTAAAATATTGTTTTACAATGACAACAGAGGCACCCTTAAAGTCTTGAGCATTACATAAATCTACGTAAGTTGGAATGAACCTGATAAGAACTCTCTACGTCTATCAATGAGTTTTGACCGAAATTCATTGATGAACCTAGAGTATTTAAATTTTTGAAATTTTCTATAAAATGGGAGATGTTAGTGTGTAGAAGGTGTATATAGTGTCCAATCTTGATTTTAATACACGTAGGAGAAGGTGCATATAGTATCCAATCCTGATTTTAATATACATAGGCAAAGTTATGGTTAGGGGTGAGCAAAAATTCGGAAAAATCGAATTAATCGAACCGAACCGACCGAATTATGAAATTCGGTTCGGTTAATTCAGTTTTTGATTTTTGTTTCTCAAAATTCGGTTTGGTTTTTGGTTAATTCAGTTTGGTTTTCGATTTAGAATTTTATAATTCGGTTAAACCGAATTAGAATATTAATTTAATTATTTTTATTTAAAAATATAATTAAATTAAATAAAATCTTGTTTTTTAATTAAATTCGAATAAAATTTTAAAATTTCGGTTAAATCGGTTAATTTGGTTAAAATCCGAATTAACCGATCTTTTATCGGTTCGGTTTTCTTGATTTTTATCAAGAAATTCGGTCGGTTTGGTTATTTTGAAAAATATCGGTTTATTCGATTTTCGGTCTATTCGGTTCGGTTCAGTTTTAATTGAATACTCACCCCTAGTTATGGTCATGTGTCAACTAGCACAACATGTATTGTTAGTTTTTATTTTTTCGAAGATTAGCACCGTAGTAGTGTTTGTCTTTAGAAATTAGCATCGTAGTGTTGGTTCTGATCACACATTATGATGATGATTTCGAATATCAACATCATAATGAGCACAATTAGAAGGACTCAGAAAATTGGAATGAGTCCAATGAGAACTTTCTAGATCCATCAATGATTTTTATCGAAACTTATTGATGGATCTAAACGACTTGAATTTATAAAATTTTATAATGAGATGGAAATGTAGAGTGTATATAATGTAGATATGATGATAATTGATTGTTAGTAATATCTCAAATTTTCTAAATCTTCGAGTAATATTGAGAATATTTTATAAATATTTGATTTGTAAAATATTTGATGGGTAAGATATTTAATTGATGATTAGCCGTAAGGATCATAAATATTTGTTATTATGAATACTTTAGAAAGAATATAAATCATGAAGTTATTTAAATTGTAATATACTAGATTCGTGCTGCCAACGAATCGATCGTCCAGAATTAATTCGGCGTTAGCGGAATAGTCAAAAAAATAAAAATAATAAACGATGGACAACGTCTCAACTCTTGCAGGCAAACGATGGTGGAGTCAGGAGGGTGGTAGCGAGAGACGTAGGAGAACATTTGGACTTGAGCAAGTTGAGATTTCACAAGTGGAGTTGGAAGGAAAGGAAGTGTCTCTCCATTTGATTTTGAGAAGACTGAATTTTGACCAAAAATCTCAGCAGATGGATTGACAATCCATCCTTTGAATAATAATTCTGCATCTGATAAACGATGAACAACGTCTCAACTCTTGCACATTCCACTTGTTTAACGATCCAGTCTTCGAGTTTTATTACATCTATAGCAAAGGATTCAGTTAGGACACGGCCAATAGCAGAGCCAAAGACAGTAATTGAGCTATGCCACCAGAATCATTGTCCACGAGTAACTATGGAATTTCCTTCCCCACATAAAATTCTTTTTAGCAGAGTTGGAACTCTGGTCGTAAAGTCGAGTTAGTTCAGTTGGAACTTGAGCTTGAAGCTGAACCAGATATTCTTCTGATCCTCAATTCTCAACTCATTTGGCTCTGAGCAAGATGAGTTGTTGGCTACTTTAATTTCACTGGTTTGACTTGGCTATTGACTCGGCGCTTCCTAGTGCAACTTGAACACTTTGTCTCCCGGTCTAACCATATCCTTCATCCATAGTGCTAACTCCTTTTCTCGGTCAACGGTGGGTGGTGGATTCTTTTGTATGGAAATGAAGCTTGGGATAGGGTTTCGTGTGAGTAGGCCTCACATCAACCTACTGAAAGAGTCAAACAAATAAGGAAACTTGCATCAATATAATATGAGATAGATCAGCACAGTTGACTTTGATGTTTTAGAGAAATCTCATCCACTGAGTGAGCCTTTTCACTTCCTAGAACCAATATAAAGTCAACTATGTTCATCTATCTCTGCGCGGTCTACTCAAGGTTATGAGTAGCATTATCTGAAACTTTGAAATGAGGCCTTGAAGAGATTGCCAAAGATGAAGTTGACACTGCCAACCATCTCAGGAGGCTTTGGTGGAACTTCAAGCTTCTGTTTCACTGTCAGCACTGTCTCTCCAAGTTGGCCTTTTATCAAATCAATTGTCTTCTGATCAATTGGGTTGCCGGACATATCTGAAAGATAGAAGGTATCGTTTCCCGATATTGAGATCTCTGCTCTCCTAATCGTTAAGCCATTCTCGCGGAATATCCTTGTGATCTCTGAAAGAAAACCACCTCTGTCCTCTGTTTGCAGCTCCAATTCTAAACCCTACAATGAAGGCATTGAAACACATAATCACTATTGATTGTATCCAAATGCTTATTTGTACTTAGTCTGACAATACAAAGACTAAAAGTTTATGGAATTCAATTCTACCTCTGATGCTCTTCTCTCAATAGCAGCCTTGAGACACTGAATCAGGCGTTGTCGCTCGCTCTCTGAGCTTATGGGGAGGCCATCTATATGCCTTATATAGTATTCCTGAAAAAAATACAAGATTAACGCATCAAACATGCCTTTTGACACCATCAATATAGATGTGAGATCATAAGCATAGACGTTGGCTAATTTTCTAATATCAGTAGCTTTTGATGTCACAGCACAGCTTATGAATTCAAAACTTCTATCAAAATAATTTTGATATGATTCTCCGATTATAAATTATCTCTAATTTGATATTTACCTGATAGGCTTCCTCCTTTCCTGTGCTTACAGTCCCATGAAACACAACATACTTTAAGTCTGTGAGCGTACAAAGGATATCAAAAAGAAGCTTTGGCCGGTCCTTAGATCTTAAAATGACCACAGTATAATCCTTCTCCAAGCAGTCCATCACGGTCACGTGAGTTCTAACTTCATCATCTACATCTCCTTTCACGCTAACCATCTCATAATCACGATCATCTACCATCATTTGGTGCAACCTTCTCTCAGTGTGCGTAAGCCCCAGGGAGATAGCCATCCTTCCTATCCGAGAGTCACTGTCACCTCTAAGAACATTACATAAAAGCTTCTTGATTGTTGAAAGCCTTTCAGGGTCTTCAATCGCTCCGCCAGTGGACTCATCAGTGACATGAAGCACTGCTGCAACTCTTCCGTTGTGAGTCCAAAGCTCAGCTTTCGCAACAAGACATGACTGGGTTGCAAGTACAGCACATATTTCAGATAGCAAGCCAGGTCTGTCGGAGCCTGTTACTTCAATCAAAGTGTGTTCTTTGGAGGGCATGGCACCTATTGAATTCTGGAGTTCAGGGAAGAAGTACACTTCTGATTCTATGGACTGCACAAGTAATTATGGTCAACGAAAAATTATCAATCATTATCAAATTTAAGATGTCAAACTATTTACTGATTTTCAAAATGGGTGGTGGATGAAGAAAATGACCAAAAGTGGTTAACAGTGAGGAGCTAGATGAAATTGCCCAATCACAAATACACAAATTTAGATTATAAATTGAAAGCCAAAACTTTTGAATTAGTATATCCAAAAATTTTCAGTACTATTTCTCACATCTCTAGCTGCTTATGAATAGACTTATTTTGCATATAATCTTTTGGTTTGTGCTATCTTCCAAACCCTATTTGTAGTCTGACCATAACTATATATAATGACCATTTTCTTTATATTAAAAGATTTTGGGATTACAATAACACAACCAATCATTTGGAGTAATTCCTGCACTGTCAACGACGCTAAGTTACTTATACATTTATTCAATTTCTGCAAAATAAGACAACTGCAAATTAACAGCTGAAGAATGAAAAAATCAAGAACCTTTTGAATGTAGGAGGTGACCTCTCCGTCTGACACCTTATTTCCAGCTTCGTCGGTCACATTAAATACTGAAAACAGCACAAAAACACAAATATTTCTCAAACAAAAATATAAAGCAGAAGCAGAGGTGATTCCAGCAATATTATTTCAATCCAAAGGAAAGAGGCATACCGTCCATGAACCAACTCCCGTCCGAAGATATGTAGGCCTTCCTGATCATAAGGTTCAGATCAGTGAGAACTCGAACTACTTCCAGGAGAATCCTTGCTTGTTGACGCTATCCACCTAACAAAATCAGCACAAAGAATACATACATAAATATGAAGCGTGGCCCAAGAACAAGCATCCATCACAAAAAGATGCTTTAGAAAACTTACTCTGATAACTGTGGCATCATAGCAAGAATCATTATCAATCACAACCCTGCACTACATAACCATGAACACCATTAGATAAGATTTTGAAAGGGAAAAAGAGCAATAGTGAATAGATTCCTCCCAATCTTGATTTCAGAACTAAACTGGAAAGGAATATCAATCAGAAATAGGGTTACGAAAACATTGGATACAAACTGAAGACAAGCATCAAGCAAAGCAATATCATAAGAATCAATTCTTCAAAGAAAGTATCAGCACGAAAAGATCGCTCATCTCTTCCAGACAAAAAAATTTACCTTTTTACCAGATCTAACTCCATCTGTAATCAAAGAGAGAGAGAGATAAAGCCCCGACATACTATCCACACATCCCAAGAAGACGAGCCAAAACAATCAATTATAAGAAACAAAATCTACACGGGTACAGAGGGGGGAAAAAATCAGAAAACAAAAAAAGGCTGTTGCAATCTCGTCACCTTGGTGGGTTCATCCTCCTGATGAGCTTGGCGAACTCATCCTCGTCCACCTCCACATCTGGATAGCTCCTCATCCCGCAAAAGTTGCAAGCGAGACGAGTGCCCACCCCACTGCCCACCCCGAGCAGATGGGGAAGCCGCTCGCTTATTTATACAGGGACAGATCCAGAGGCCAACCACGAAAACTGCATCGTCAAACAAAATGACAAACAGCAAACGGACAATCGCAGTATAATTCAATTATCACTTGTTTTTTTTTACATTCCAAACCTTCAAATTCCGAAATTACCAATTTAGGGTTTGTTTTGAGCTGGCCATGGCATGTGTTACGAAAAGTCTTAACCCTGTCCCTATCAGGACCCGGCTCGTCGCGTCCCGATTATGGGTGCAATGTTTTGAAAATATATGGGTAAATCTAGGAGCATGAGCAATTCCTCGCTTAACAATATTCTATAATATGTCGTAGTTGAGATTTAAATTGTAAATTTTAAATATTTTACTGAATTTTTTATCGAGTTTGTTTTCATACGGGACCATGTTCTGTTAAACGTTCCAAGTCTCTTATGGTCCAGACTCATCTAAAATGATACAAATGCCATTTGGTCCTACATGGCATAGGCACGATGTGAGTCATGTTGATCGCGACTCTTCTAACATGTTGATGATATGGTCCGTAGCCTGTAGGCTTGCTCTCCTTGCCGTATTGCTAGGGGCGTTAAGAATAAATTTGACCTATCAAACTAATTCGAATTGATTTGAAAAATATATGATTAATGTTGGAGGTTTTGGATTCGGATTGGATTCGAATTTAAGATTTTTAGATTGATTTAGGTTTGGGTTGAGTTTGAATTAATCCGAGTCGATCTGAATTTAAGATTTAATAATTCTTTATAGAATTTAATTTTATTTTAAAAATTAAGATATTTTATATAAGCAAATGTTAATAAAATAATGATAAAATATTAAAATAAAAAGTAAAGAATTATATGAAAATAATAAAAAAAATTTGGGTTGGACGGATTGTTCATATTGGTCCGGTTATGTGGGTCTCAATTTAAAATTTTCGAATTGAATTCGGATTTGAATTTAAAATATTTATAATTTTTTTGTTTCGATTTGAATTAGTCTTACCCATTCCACTCTTAATATGGACATTGGTTGATCTAAGCAAGAGAGAAATTCCTTCCCATACACCAACCTTAGGAGTAGGAGTGTAAACGAATCGAGCTGATTCACGAGTTTTTCAAGCCAGTTCAAAAAATATTCAATTCGTATTTGAAATTATTGAATTCAAGCCGAACTCGGAAATGTTCGAATATTTTTCAAGCCGAATTCGAACCTATACTATTTTGTTTGATTGTTCGCGAGTCGTTTGCGAGCTGAACTCGAATCGAATTCTAATTATTTTATATAATTTTTATTTAAATTAAGATTCGAATAATTAAAATCGAATTCGAATTTAAGTCATTTTGAAATATAGTTCGAATATGTTCGAACAATTCGAGTTGAATTTGAACTCAAATTTTATTTCAAATCAAGCTCAGCTAAAATTATAGATATTTTTGAACTTCAAATATTATATATATATATATATATATTTTTAATTTAAATTTAAATATTAATATATTCATATTATCCGACTCCATTCCATTCGTTTGCACTTCAGACATAAAGACATGGTTAGGAGACAATGAAATGGATGCCGACGAGACCAGCTGTGGCAGATAACAACAAACTTATAGTGTTGCATTCCTGTCGCGCCACAAGAAAGAGCGATATCATAACTAATATTAAATTTATATTAAATAGCTTAATAATCTGTTTAGTTATCAATCTAAAATTTATAATTTTTTTTGTAAATTATCATATCACAAATTTATAGAATTGAATAAGAATGAATTAGTAATCCGAAGAATTATCCTTTATAACGAAGATGAACTTCAATTTACTAATTTATTCTCTTTTAACCGCGTGTGTCAGTTGTGGAGAGTCGTCAGAGTTATGAATTTTAACTTTTGCAAAATTATTTTATTTCTTATACTTTCAAAATAAAAAAATATTAAATTATTTTATTTCTTATACTTTCAAAATCAAAAAAAATATAAGATCAGATAGTAGATGAATTTGTAATGACCGACTTTGCTCCACGAAAATTTTTCATCGGAACGACCAAGGTAAATCGGGAAGAGTTCATGGTGGATGGTCTAGAAGCCCAGTGTCCTAAGGTTATCACTCAATTTGAAAAAAAATCTTATAAAATATATCATAATTAAGGATCGAACTATAAATACCCACGAATTATCCTTCTATGCACCATCACAATTTGAGCATGACTGGTATAGCCAAACTGTAATCACATTCCAGATTTATGAATTTGAGCATGACTCAAATTCCGATAAAGTTGGAGGAATTATCCTTCTATGCACCATCATAAAACTATGTTTTTTTTTCTTGTGAATAAAAAAATCAAAAGCAAAAGAATCAAGTTATAAGTTAACTTCCAGAAATTATTGGCACCAAATTTTAAAATCTCTGGACTCAATTTTGCAATAATTTTTAAACTTAAATTTAAGACATACTTTTGAATTATACGGATGCATTATTGTCCTAAGAAATAATCAAAATAAATAAAAGTTTTATGCTTTCCAGTCATCTTAAACAAATATTTCCATCTTTATCATGTTCTTATGTGTTCGCATCCAACAGTAGTATACACTTTAATTAAAAGAACGAATATGCTTCCTTTCAATGAGTGGATAATAGAGAATTTATTAGATAAATTTGGAGACAGCTAAAAAGTGAATCTCACTAAAAAACTAATTTTTTAAAATATTCATCTCATTTAAAATTTAAATCTTGATTCTTTTATCGTTCTTTTAAATGTTTATCCATTTCTAAGGTTTTTTCTTCTTTTCTGTTTTTAATTAGACTGATCAGCATTCTAAGCGAACATGAAAACGAAAGGAGATTCAGATACTTTTTATCTGTTTTATGTCATGCATTCTTTTAGAGGAAATTAATCAAAGCATCTTCTCAGAACGTTGGATCAGATAGTAGATAAATTTAAAATATTTGATTCGGCTTTATAAAAGTTTTTTTATTGATCATCAAAATAAATCGAGAAACGTTCATGGTAGAAAAAAAAATATTAGATCAGATAGTAGATGAACCTGAGATGATCGGTCCGGCCTCATAAAAATTTTCATCGATTATCAAAATAAATCGAAAAACGCTCACGATAGGCGATCTAGAAATCTAGTGTCCTAAAATTCACACTCAATTTAAAAAAAAAATCTTAGAAAATACACGAAAGCATCTTCTAATTAAGAAGATTGTATGAAAGAAGGTGACGTTACGAATAGTAAGATGATTGTATGAAAGAAGGTGACGAATAGTATCGAAGTTGATTTGACCCCCAACAAGTTATGCAAAGTAGCGCTTAGGTAGGGTTATCGAGACGAGATGCGGCATACATATTCTTTACTTAGCTTGATAACTACAAATGATGATGTAGCAAAAGTCAGCTCATTCTTCTTAAGGATGCGTTTGATATAATCATAATTATATGATTATCAAATAATCATATAATCAAGTTTATGAGGAATAAAATATAATCTAATATTAATTTTTTCAATTTAGATGATTAAATATTTTTTTTGTTTAGAGGTAATTGTATACAATCTAGTATAATATTTTATCGTATTACCCTTTAGTTTAATATAAGTATTATAATATTATATGTTTGTCTAAATTAAAAATAAAATAATACGATAATATTTTATATTTATTCATACTCTCGATTTAAATTTAAAAAATTATATCAGTCATCAGATCGACGATCTACGAATATATTTATTTTAATTTTTAAAAAAAATTATATCGTCACCCGGCGTCCGGTCACCGATCATTGTCGGTCGCCAGCTGTCGGTGATTGTCGCCGGGGCTGACGGTTGTCGTCGACCACTGCTGACCGCCGGTCGTCGCCGGCCGCCGTTGACTATCGATCGCAGCCGGCTACGGGCGGCTGACTACGATAATGAGTTGTAATATAATTAATTATTAGGGGTGATTTTGTCTTAAAAAGTAAATATTGAGGGATAATTTAGGAAAGAAAAATTTCATAATCCCGGAATCAAGGAAAACCTCACTTTTCTAAGATTTTCGATTCCTAGTTGTATGTCCTTTTGTTGACGTGTCAGGCGTGGATGATTACTTGGGAATCATTGATTATCCAAACCAAATAAAGTTTTTTTTGATAACCTTAGATGGATAACCAAGGTTATCATGTATAATCCCTAACCAAACATTGTTGGAGGAAATGCTCTTTTTTCCGGAGTGTTAACAAAAAATAAATTGAAATTACACAAATTTCAATTTATCTGTTGAGTGGCCCGAGAGCCCTTTTATGCAGGGTATAGTCTCCCGAGCAGGTTTCCCGAACCAGTCTTCCCGAGCTGAATTGCCCAAGCAGATTATCCCGATCTGGAATTCCCAAGCAGGATTTCCTTAGCAGAATCTCCTGACCAGGATCTCCCGACCAGGATCTCCCGACCAGTATCTCTCGAGTAGGACGTCTTGAACCGGAATTGGAGAGTTGTTGAGGCCTGTTTAACGCAGTTTCCTTGAAACATATTTGTCCACCTCCGACGATGCTTTGAGGCTCCGATGGACGTCTGTCTCTCAGGATACAACAGTGGGACCACGGGCACAACGAAGCAGTCGTTGCTCGTGGTGAACTGAAGAAGTACCCGAACGCTACCAGGAAGTTGGGAACGAGGTGGAAGACAATCTATCTTTTCTATATCTTTTGCTCTCGGTCATAGCCTCTTTATATAGGGCTCAGACCTCCGCAGTAATCAATAATCTAATTAACATCATTTACTGCCAATTAACCGTACAAATCCAAACGTCCGGGGGTTACTGATTTTGAATTAATCAACAGTTAACACATTCGTTACATTTGAGCAAAAAATTTGGCAAAATGTTGGTTCATCCGCTTGGAAAAATTTTGTCCCGATCGGTCGGACATTCGACGCGCGCAGGTCATGCACACACACGAGTCTACTTGGTTCAGAACAAATTCGGGTCATGGATTTGCACCCCCTGTGCACCCACGCGTGAGAGAGAGTCTCTCCCTATACATTTGTTCACAACTAACATGCTTGTGAAACAATATAAATCAATAATTATGTCTTGAGACTCTCAATGTGGGACTAAAGTCCTATTCACAATGGAGTCTCTTTATTCTCCACCTCTCTTTCCATTCACTAGAAACTCCCAATGTGGGACTAAAGTCCTATTCACAATGGAGTCTCTTTATTCTCCATCTCCCTTTCCATTCACTAGAAACTCCCAATGTGGGACTAAAGTCTCATTCACAATGGAGCATCTTTCCTCCCTTTCCATTCACACTATATCCAACAATCCCCTACATGTATGAAAACAGGGTATGTGATAGCATTCATCAGTTGAGTCCAGTATACGACAGGTAGGTTTCTCTCTTTGAACCTTCCCTTGTGAAGATCTGTTTGCTTTATGGCTGACAGTAGACATGATGTCCTTGAACTGTGCTGCCGTTTATGTAAGCATTGACACATCTCACCCATGACTCTCCTTGATACACCTCAGTTTTTATGAGTGTGTTCGTTCTTGGCCATAAACACGCCTGATTCTGTGAGAAGTTCTAAGAATTGTGCCTTCAATTCTCTTCGAAGCGGCCCCACTTCTTTCTCACGTAGGTGATCTCTTGAGAGTTTTCACATAACTCTATTGAATTATTAAAAGTCGCATGCTTAACTTCTATCCTTCACTGTTTCAATGGGTCGTTCTGTTAGTGATGTGAGAGAAGTGTCTAAGGTAATCGCCTTATGATTGTAAACATTTATTTTAATAAATGATAATTCACTATTTGAGTATACATGTTTGTGTATTTGATTGGGATCTTAAACTCATCTACTGAATGCCCGCAATACAATTCACAGCATAAGAGAATTTGTGATGGGATCACAACTAGTGATTATCTCTAAATGTGCAATTGTGAAGTATTGAAAATATCCCTAGTCGATGAATTGATAAATACGGACACTATCAATTCTGTTGAGACTAGCATGGGTTATTCTCTAATCAGCTGATTCTCACTAGCTGGTGACATTGGGATGACCGGAGATAAACATGGATGCTAGTTAAGGGAACTAGTTAATTGGAGTGACTAGCTGTAAGACTTCATATGGGAATCTACATGTAGATATGTCAATGAAGTTCTTAGTGCAGCTTAAGTGCGATGTTCCTTTGACTTGCGGTGTTCAAGTCATCTTGGTCATGGAGACTTATACTTTAACATCTTAAGCAAGCATCTCCAAGGAGGTGTGGACCCAGGATGATTGGGTATAAGCCGAAGTGCCCGAAGATGTTTGAACAGCCTACAAAGGATTCACCACTCCTTGCGAGGAGATGTATACCCAGGCCTATCGTCGGATTGTTACTCAAAACCTCTGGCCAGAGTATATCATGTTTAGAGTGCGAGTCTCTTAAATACATGAGAGTAATTAGAAATCCAAAGAACGAGAAAGACACTACTTGGGCTAGGTGTGACGTAGTCAGTCTAGTGGGGACTGACACAAACAGACCATGTCCTGAACCAAGTGGGTATAAGGTGGTGAAGGGAATGGGGCATGATTCATTAGAGCTGCTGAAGGGTTTCAGAATTACTTCTGAGGTCAAACCGTTGATCTTTCGATTAATTGGGGGTCATGATGTACTACTAGGTGACACTCATGATCGTTCTATAATTAGTTGATTATAGACGGCCAACATAAATCGAAAGCCTATTTAGTCACACGCACTACGAGTAATCCGAGGGATTTAAAACGAGTTGAAAATTGAATTTTCCGATCAAGAGAAATAAGTCGAATCTGAGTTAATCAGAGGCGCAACGGAAACTTAAAATGACTAAGTCTTTTGAAGGCTTAATGGGCGAATTAAATGAGTTTAATTCGCGATGGAATCGGCTTGGTTTGGCCGGCCAAAGAGGGTGTCCACCCTCTTGGTTTGGCCGGCCATTAAAAGGGGAATAAACCAATTTAATTGGTTTAATTAATAAAATAAATCTAGCGCGATTTGTTTTATAAATTATGGATAAATAAATTTGTATAAAGAAATTTATATAAATAAATTTATAGAAATTTATTTCTTTTTGGGAAATTAAAATAATCCGTGGAGTGGTTTATTTTAATTTTATAAAATCAATTATGAATTGATTTTTCCATTAAAAGAAAAATTTATAAATTTCTTATAAAATTTATTCCATAATTAAAGAAGAGAATAATTTGTTTTATTATAAAGTTAGTTATAATAAAACTAGGCATAACGAAATTATTCATAAGAAAATTTATAAGATAAATTTCTTATGAAAATTAATTCCGTTAATTTCGTTAAAGAGGAGACTTAGCAAGGGAGAGGTTACTATATAAAGGAACCAAAGGCTAGCCTTCAATTCGAATCAATTAAGTTGATTAAGAGTTAATCCTCTCCCTCTCTCTCTCTTATTCTCTTCCTCCCTTTTCCCCTTCTCAACCCTAGGGCCGGCGCCCCTTGAGGCAACTAGGGCCGGCGCCCCTTCATCCACCTAGGGCCGGCGCACTTCTTCCCTTAGGGTTGGTTGCCGTGAGCTATCAAGGAGAAGGAGAAGCCAAGACAAGAAGAAGAAGACGCGGATCACAACTCCTCTCTTCCCGGAATTTAGATTCCGTTTCTTGTTGGTGAGTTTCCATTCTTTTCTCTTGTTCTTCTAGTTGTGCCTTTAGAGAATCTAGTAGTTCTCGTCGGCACAAAACTCGTGACTTTGCGAAGTCATCTCGAAGAGAACTCGGCGTGGACACGAATAGAGGCGAAGCTTCCAAGGGACGCTACGGTTGGATCTCGTCCCTTACTTCGAGTTACGCGAGGTACTTAGTAAATTAGTTTACTTTTTCGCAAAGTTTTAATTTATGATTATGTCCACACACCATAAGGTTGCATGCTAGATACGTGGTTAAAATAATTTAGGAAATTATTTTATGTTAATTCTTCCGCTGCACGTAAAATTTTAAAATTTTACGAACCCGTATCCTTGTCGACATGCACCCGGTCCCAACACGTTCCCTCATAGTGAGCAACTTTGTCAGTGCAGTTAGGTTGTCCCTTTGAACCTAGTTCTTGGGATCTCCAGTCTGCATTGGTTGGGTTTCCTTTGTACCAACATTTTCTATCAGCATCAAACCCATCCTTCTTGATGAGCTTACAACTAACTCTCGATTTAACCCTTTGGTTAGCGGATCCACTAAGTTATCCTTTGACTTCACATAGTCAACAGTGATAACTCCAGTTGAGAGTAGTTGTCTAATGATATTGTGTCTCCGACGTATATGCCTAAACTTACCATTATACAGATGACTTTGTGCCCGACCAATTGCCGATTGACTATCACAATGTATGCATATTGCCAACACGGGTTTCGGCCATCTCGGTACATCTTCTAAGAATTGTCGTAGCCATTCAGCTTCTTCATCACATTTGTCAAAAGCTACAAACTCATACACAATCGTGAATCTGGTTATTACGGTTTGCTTAGAAGATTTCCATGAAATGGCTGCACTTCCCAGAGTGAATTCATATCCACTAGTAGACTTCGAGTCATTTATGTCAGATATCCAACTCGCATCGTTGTATCCTTCGATAATAGCAGGATATCTCATATAGTGCAGTCCATTTCCACGAGTATATCTCAAGTACCTCAGTACTCTTGTTATCCCTTTCCAGTGCTCAACACCGGGATTACTCGTGTATCTACTTAGTTTACTTACTGCGTAGGCTAAGTCTGGAGTCTTTTATGTCAGATATCCAACTCGCATCGCTGTATCCTTCGATAACAGCAGGATATCTCAAATAGTGCAGTCCATTTCTACGAGTATATCTCAAGTACCTCAGTACTCTTGTTATCCCTTTCCAGTGCTCAACACCGGGATAACTCATGTATCTACTCAGTTTACTTACTGCATAGGCTTTGTTTGGTCTTGTATAATTCATCAAGTACATCAGACTTCTATTCACCCAAGCGTACTCTACCTGAGAGATACTTTCTCCTCGATTTTTCGATAGATGTTGGCTCGTGTCTATCGACGTTCGTGCTAGCGCAGTATCACCATTGGTGAATTTCTCACAAATCTTGTCCACGTAATGGGACTGACTAAGAAAAAGTCCCTTAGCTGTTCTAAGAATTTTGATTCCTAGAATCATATCAGCTAGGCCCATGTCTTTCATGTCAAATCTTGAGTTCAATATGTCCTTCGTGGATTTGATCATCTTATCATTACTCCCAATGGTAAGTATGTCAACTACATATAAGCACAACATGCCAAAGTCATCTTCTGTGGCTTTCGTGTAGACACATTTATCACATTCATTGAGTTTGAATCCACCTTCTTGCATGATATTATCAAATTTCTCATGCCACTGCTTTGGAGCTTGTTCAAGCCGTATAAAGACTTCACCAATTTACAAATTAGTTATTCTGTCCTGGCACAGAAAAACCCTCAGGTTGCTCTATGTAAATTTTCTCTTCTAAATCTATGTTTAGAAAGGTTGTATTTACATCCATCTGATGTATTTCCAGGTTCTATAGAGTAGCAATAGCCAACAACACTCTAATGGAAGTTATTCTTGACACCAGAGAATACGTATCAAATTAATCAAGGTCTTCTCGTTGTCGGTAACCTTTAATTACCAATATGGCCTTATACTTGTCAATTGTGCCATCTGACTTTATCTTCTTCTTGAAGATCCACTTGTAACCTAATGGTTTACTCCTCGGAGGATGGTCCACAAGTTTCCAAGTGTGATTTTGCAAGATAGATTTATCTCAAATGCAATTACCTCTTTCTAGTGAGGTCCCTCAGAAGAGTTCACTGCTTCCGAGTAACTTTGGGGCTCACATTCGAGTATGAAAGTGATACAATATGTTCCATAAGATTTTTCCACCCGAGCTCTCTTACTTTGCCTAGGCGCAACCTTAACTGGTTCATCATCCTCTTCTTCTTCCTCTGGTATTTCCTCCACCCGTTTTGAGGAGCTAATATCCTCTCTGGTCTTATATGGAAACACTTGCTCGAAGAATGAGGCATTTCTCGATTCTATTATCGAGTTCTTGTGTATATCTAGTAATTGTGACTCATATACACAAACCCGATATGCACTGCTATTATGTGCATATCCGATAAATATGCAATCAATAGTTTTTGGTCATATCTTAATCCTTTTAGGATCAGACACCAAAACTTTGGCAAGACACCCCCACATTCACATGTATTTATATGATGGTCGTCTTTCATTTCATAACTCATAAGGGCTCTTATCTATTTTTATCCGGGGGACCTTATTTAAAAGGTAATTAGCCGTTAATATAGCTTCCCCACACATGAAGTCTGGCAGTCCAGAGCTCAATAGAAGAGCATTCATCATTTCCTTAAGAGTTCGATTTTTTCGCTTAGCAACTCCATTCTGCTGAGGGGTATAAAGAGCTGTTGTTTCATGTCTGATCCCATATTCAACACACAACTCAGCGAATGATGATACATATTCACCACCTCGGTCACTTCGAACCACCTTAATCTTCTTATTAAGTTGGTTTTCAACCTCATTCTTGTAGAGAACAAATTTCTCTATAGCTTCATCCTTGCTTTTGAGAAGATACACATAACAATATTTTGTGTTATCATTTATAAAAGTAATGAAGTACCGATTCCCACAACGTGTCAGTGTACCTTTAAGGTCACATACGTCGGTGTGAATTAGGCCAAGTGGTTCGTTGCTTCTTTTAACGTGTTGAAAGGATGACCTTGTCAATTTTGCTTCAACACAAGTCTTACACTTGTGTTTTGGATCAAGGTGGAATGTCGATATGCTTTGCATGTTTATTAATCTACAAATCACATCGTAATTCACATGTCCTAGTCTACCATGCCATAAACATGAAGACTCAAGCATATAAGTGGAAGAGCTCTCAATTTTATTTATCTTATGCCTAATGGCCATTACACTGAGCTTAAACAATCCATTAGATACATAGCCCTTTCCCACAAGCATTCCATTCTTCAATAGTACAACTCTGTCTGACTCAAACACAATGTGAAAGTCATGCTTGCTTAATAATGAACCGGACACTAGATTCTTTCGAATATCTGGAACATACAACACATTGGTTATAGTGAGGTCCTTGCCCGAGGTCATCTTCAGCATCACTTTTCCTTGGCCCATGATGTCCGAGGTTGTCGAGTTTCCCATGAACAGCTTGTGTCCACTAATTTCTTTAAAATTGTGGAGCAGTTCCTTATTGCAACACACTTGTCTGGTGGCTCTAGTATCGATCCACCATTGCCGTGGGTTTGAACCCACCAGGTTCAATTCGGAGACCACAGCACAGAGGTCTTCCATTTTTGGTCCCTCGTTCAGGTTGGCCTCCTGCTTCTTCTTCGGTTTCTTGCATTCCGAAGATTTGTGGCCAACTCGGCCACAGTTGTAGCACTTCCCAGAGAACTTTTTGGTGATGCCTCCGCTGGGTCCCAACTTGGAAGATTTGGAATTCTTCCGTTTCGAGTTTTGTCCATGCTCGACCACGTTGGCTTTTACAGCAGCCTGAGAGAACACATTTCTCTCTGAACCCTTGTTGTCTTCTTCGATGCGAAGTTTAACAACGAGTTCCTCCACGTTCATCTCCTTCCGCTTATGCTCCAGGTAGTTCTTGAAATCCTTCCAACCGGGAGGTAGCTTGTCAATGATTGCAGCTACCTGGAAAGTTTCACTCAGAACCATACCATCTGAGTGGATCTCATGTAGGATCACCTAAAGCTCCTGGACTTGGCTGTGTTGGATCTCGGATGGCTAGAGAGGGGGGGGTGAATATAGCCAATCACTTGGACTTTGTCACTTATCAAAATTATGCACTTAAACGTTTAGTAGCACAGCGGAAGTAATAAAAACAGAGTATGCAGAAAACCAAAACCCAAAGCTAAGCGCAAATGCAGGACGCTAACAAGAGGGTTTACAAGGTTCGGGGATAACATGCCCCTACTCCTTGGCGTGCCCATAAGGTGGGCGATCCCTTGATCGTCGGCAGATCAAGCCCCGGAAAATCCGGATAGAAAGCAACCTCCTTCTCGGTGGAGTAACCTCTCCACAGCGTTTCAATCAAAGATATAGTTTTTAAGCACAATGAAACACAAGAAAGATCTTACTTAGCACTTAGCACAGACAAGAACACAGCAAGCTTCTCCCGAGCTCCACCCAGCGACGATCTCACGCAAGTGTTGGTGCAAGTTGCATCAAGGATGTCCTCCTCTAAAGTGTTTCAATGTTTGACAATACACTTAAGTCAGTGATACAATAAACAAACAAAGGGGAGTTAGGAGAGAAGTAACCAAGCTGAAGAAAAGTCCTAGTTAACCTAGGCATCGAAACCCTAAGACCCGGCGAAGGGCTGCTGGGCACCTAGCGAAGGGCTGCTAGGTATCGAACCCCAAGACCTAGCGAAGGGCTGCTAGGCATCGAAACCCCAAGACCTAGCGAAGGGCTGCTAGGCACCTAGAGAAGGGCTGCTAGGCATAGAAGACCTAGCGAAGGGCTGCTAGGCACCTGGCGAAGGACTGCTTGGGAATGAAGACCTGGCGAAGGACTGCTAGGCACCTGGCGAAGGATTGCTAGGTAATGAAGTCTTGGTCCAAGGGACTGAGCAACTTAGCTGAGCGATGACTAAGGACAGGAGTAGAGACGGGTCAGGGTTCGGGCGTCTATTGATCCAGAGTAATCAGAGGCTAAGCAAAAGTCCACCCGAAGGACTGGGTGGTAACCGTCTCCTGAAAGGAGTAGGTGAAAGGCGCGTTCTCGGGGGATGGGAACTTGCGCCGGTTCGACCTAGGGTTTCGTGGAGATCCGAAGTCCGAACCAAGTCCTTAAGACTAAAATTATATGTATATGTGCTATGTGGTTATGTATCTTGCAGGTACCAAGAGTGAAAGATGTTGTAAGCTGTTGGAGGCCCTAAGCAGGGCGCCCCCATCATTGGGGGCGCCCCCATGCAACCAGGGCTCCCCCAATAGTGGGGGCGCCCCCAGACAGAGCTAAAAGTGCAGCCTTGGTGAAGCAGGCAGAACAGGTGTCAAGCGGGGCGCCCGGACGCCCGGGTTCAAAGCTGTTTTGGCGGTTTCATGTCCGAAACACAGATAAACCTTCATGGGGGCACCCGGAGTGTCCGGGGCGCCTTAGTCAAAGGTTTTATCAACTGCGGCGAGGTCGGCGCAGGGATAAAGTTTGACCGGGTTTATCGGGGCACCCCCAGCATCCAGGGCGCCCCCAGGAGGCCTATATAAGGGACTTCGACCCCTCTGCTTCAACAACAACTTCCAAGAGCGATTCCAAGCATTCTGACCGATGACAACACGCTAGAGACGAGGCTCTACGACCGGGAGGCTCCAGGAGGAGGTGCGCGGCACTTCAGAGGTCCAGATCGGCCGAGCTTCAGACCTTGTCTTGTTGGTTTGCTTTTATTTAATTACCGTACTTAAGTTTCTATATTATTGCTTGTAATCCTGCACTGTAAGTCGGGTTTCTCCGCCTCCAGAAAGTCCGGGAAGGAGACCAATAGTGGACGGGCGTTCCTGTGCATAGGCCTTGGATGTACTGACCCTGGGGGGTCGGGAACCAAGTAAAAAACCGCTGTGTCCTTTGCTTTGTTTTTTCGTTCTATTTATTTTCCGCTGCGCTACTAATACTCTAAGTCCAGAACGAACGAAAGTTTTACGAAGAATTCCGAAAGATTTTTTACGATCGATATTCACCCCCCCTCTATCGGCACCGGTCCTACAGCAAGAACCCTTTCTTCGTGTCTTCTCGCTGTTGGACTCAAAACCTCTTGTTCCTTCCTCCAAGCGCTCAAGTAAGGGATGTTTGCTTCACTGATTGCAGTTGCTTGCTCAAGATGATGGAACTTCAGAACGCACAAGCAAAGTGTGGAGAACACAATCGCGCAGCAAGAACTCAAGCCAGAAGTTGCTTCAACGAACTCTCTCTGCTCTTCTCCGCTCCGCTTCTTTTGTTTCTCCACTGAACACCAGGTGACACCATCTCACTGTAGCCTCCAGCTGCTCACCTGCCAATGCCAGCTACCACTGAGCTCTCCCTGGACTCCCTGAGCTTCCCTCAGCCAAGCTCCAGTCAGCAGCTCCAGTCTGCAGCTCCAGTCGTTGCAACCTGAGATGACAAATGGACAAACCTGCTCCAAGGAAAGGCCTCCATTGACTCTCCTTAAGTATTTGAATCCTTCCTGTCACCTGCAGCTCAATCAGAGTATTAGCACAACATATCAAGCAGAAAATCGTGTATCAGATGTTAAGCGCAGAGAATCGGATACGTTCAGACGCGATCAGAGCGTTTGACAGTGCATTTTGAATTAAAATGATCGGTTACCGGACCGATCCAGGACTCGTGGATCGGTCACCAGACCGATCCACCGCTTTGCTGGGACTCCCAGCTCTCACGGCGACACAAGCCTGATCGGACACCAGACCGATCAGAGTAAAGCCTGATCGGTCACCAAAACGATCAGGTAGCTCCCTGTCCGATCAGACTCAAGCCTGATCGGTCCACGTCTGAGTGAACAGTAACTGCGGAAATCATATCCTAGGTCTTTGATCGGTCACCGGACCGTTCAGGAACTGATCAGCGGGAGAACTTAACTCACTGTGTGCTCCCTGATCGGTCACCAGACCGATTAGGAGCCAAGCAGTGAGGACACTACCTGCTCCCTGATCGGTCACCGGACCGATCAGGAGCCAAGCAGTGAGGCAACGACCTGCTCCCTGATCGGTCACCAGACTGATCAGGAGTCACACAGTAGGTTCCCAATCTCACTGTGTGCTCCCTGATCGGTCACCAGACCGATCAGTCATCGCTGGATCGGTCACCAGACCGATCCATGAAGGAGCAGCGTGCCAACATCCCTGATCGGTCACCAGACCGATCCAGGGACTCAAACCTAGCCTTCCAAGCTAGGGTTTCATCCAACCTAGCCCTCCAAGCTAGGGACCTGACCCTCCAAGCCAGGAATTTTTCACCTTACCTCGAAGTTGGGACTTTTCACCTAGCCCTCCAAGCTAGGACTTTTCACCCAACCCTTCCGAATTAGGACTTTTCCAAACCTAGCCCTCCAAGTTAGGACCTGACCCTTCAAGCCAGGACTTTTTCACCTAACCATCCAAGTTGGGACTTTTCACCTAACCCTCCAAGTTAGGACTTTTCACCTAGCCCTCCAAGCTAGGAATTTTCACCCAACCCTTCCGAATTAGGACTTTTCAACACCTAGCCCTCCAAGCTAGGATTTTCCACACCTAACCCTCCAGGTTAGGATTTTCCAACACCTAGCCCTCCAAGCTAGGATTTTCCATACCATGCCTAATCCCCGATCAGGACTTAACCATAATCATAATCATCAACCTAAACTAAAATCGATGTCAACACCAATACAATAATCAGGATCATACTACATCAACAATCTCCTCCTTTTTGTTGTTTGACAACCCGATTTTAAGTTTAGGGATTCTCAATCAATTTTCTCAAATTCAGAATCATAGGGGAATTAGGATCCTCCCCTTACAACATAATCATCCTAAACTTAACCAACCACACTCTCCCCCTTTGTCGAACACCGAAAAGGGTCTAGAGGAGCTGTTAAGTTTAACCATACTCCCCCTCAACCCTAGGGGTATCCCAAAACAACAAAGATATGATTGATTTTTGATAAACATATGAGCACATATGACAAGAGTAGGGCATGATAAAACAAGCATATGTATCATATTGGCAAGCATCATAAGCAAAATCATAATCATGCATAATAAGACATACACGCAGATAAACCACTAATAAGCAAACGATGGCAAGATATACATAAAAAACAGTCATAGTGGTAAGACATAAAACATCCAGACAAATAGTTCGATGCAAGTCAATGCATCAAAGTCAATATCACGCCATAATAGGCAATAGTCGGAATGGACATATCCGTCAAATAGTCTGAAATCACCAAACAAGCACAGAGTACAGTCAATCGTCAGCAGGGGGGTCAGTATGCATAGGGTCGCCTATCGTGTCATCATCATGAGCAAAAGACCCAGGTGCAGCACTACCGGAAGGCGCATCCCCAGGAAATGTGTGGCGGCGCCACTCATCGTACCACGTCTGCTGTAGCGTACGGACCCCGGAAACATCAGATTCCACTGAGGTCAGTCTGCGATCGATGGATCGGAACTGTGAGCGGACCTCCTCGCGATAGATCTCCCGCAAATGAAAATCATGCTGAATGGTCTGATCCAGCTCTGAGAGCTGCCAGCGCAGATCTGGCTCGGGCTCATCGTAGTAATCAGCAGCAGCAGCAGGAGCCTCCTGAGGTGCAGCAGCATCGGCGGGTGCCTGAAAATGTGGTCCTCCCCTAGGTAGCTCATCGAGACCTCTCCCGTCTTTCCAAACCAAAGCCATATCATGATCCCAGATAATGATGTCGGACTTGGCAAATGCCCGCCGACCAAGTCTGCAATCCTCTCGGACCATGGGCACTATCCTGCCCTTGGTGACATTAACACCTACTGACATAAGCCAGTCGGTGATGACGTGACCAAAAGGCATATAGACCGTGCGACGGCTCGGCTCTCGATAGGATAAAATGGACTGAAAGATGCTCTCCATGATATCGAAGTCTAAGCGGCGGTGCATGCCATAGAGCATCAAGCAATGATAGGGTCGGATCTCGGCTAAGGGCTTGGAAGTGATTGGAAGGATACAGTTTGTGATAATCTTGAATAGGACGTAATCGACAGGGGAGAGACGAAGTGCTGCAAACGTCAGAAAATCAGGACCCAACTCATCAAGCCCGGCTGGGCGGGGATGGCCAAAGAAATGCTGATAGATGCCATCAGTAGTAACGTCCGCAAAGGGAGCCAACAGAGGGTCAGGGAGCTCAGGATAGATCGAATACATATTAGGCGATCGTCGACCGCCCAGATACTCGGCTAGAATCTCATAAGAGAAATCAAGATTTATCTTTGCTACGCGAGTGGTGAATTCGAAGCCCCCTTGAGGCCCTTGTTGAAGATTGTTGTAGAACTCGGAAACAATGTCATAATTGATCGGCCTCTCAAGGGAGAGGAGAAAACCAAGATTGTAAAAGGTAACTATCTCAATGATAGAGGGGCAGTGCTCGGTCAGAAATGGAACATCAATCGATCGACAGGGAAGTAACTTGAAGGTGCGGGATTGAAAAGCCTGCTCGCAGGCAGCATTAGGAAAGCGAGAGCTGGAGGAAGGCTGAGGCCTTCGGGAGGGTGCAGATGAAAAAGGGGCTTTGCCCTTCGAACTGCCCTCTACTGCTTCTTTTCCCTTAGATGATCTTCTAAGGATTTGAATAGGTCATGGAAATAACATAAATCAAAAGAGCAAGATTGAATTGATGACATGAACATGGTTTAATCATGGACTCAAGATTTGATCACGGAAAAATAATCAAGTGAACATAAGGTGGAATTGATCATAAGATTCATCAGTTTGATATCGAATGGGGCAATAATCAAATGAAAGAGAGATTTGATCATAGATAACATAATCATAAGGTAAGCCAGGGCAAGGAGGAGTCACGGCCAAAACATGAGGTTACGACACAACAATAAAACACCAAAACATGGTTAGCCTCAAATACATACTCTAAGAACTGATCTGAAAAAGAAACTAAACAACAACGCTTACTTAGGTGCCATTGAAGGTTGGTGATGATGATCTTGGAGTCTGGAAAAAGAGGCTTACGCAAGAAGAAGATTCTCGGCGCAAGAAATGAGCGCAAAAACCTTGAGTAAGTAGAGAACTTGCAGAAACAAAGAAGAGCTCGTAGAGACCTTCGCAGGAACTCGCACACAAGGAGAGGGAGACGCAGGAAGAGGACTCACACACAGCAGAAAGATGCGCAAGAGGGAGTTTTCGGCGCTAGGGTTCGGCAATGAGAGGTTTTGGCGAAGTTATTAGGTTGGTGGATTGGTTCACCAACCGAAATTTAATGTGATCGAACGAATCACCGTTCGATCTGAGAGTGCCCAGACCAATCAGCTCTGGCCTGATCGGATTGGCCTAGTCCTGATCGGTCGGGTGACCGATCAGGCAGGCTTCTGATCGATCGGCTGATCGATCAGGAAGCGAACAGTAGGGTCGGATGATATTCGGGAAGCCCTCTGATCAGTCTGTGGACTGATCACCACAGGGTGCCAGATCGGTCTGGGGACCGATCCAGGCTAGCACAAAATGTTTGGTCAGAATTTCGTTAAGTCTCTGTGACCCCTCTGATCGGTTTGCGGACCGATCACCACAGGAGGGAGCCTGATCGGTCCGGGGACCGATCAGCCTTACTCCTGATCTGTCCAGTGACCGATCAAGGTTCCTGATATTGCCTGATACGATCTGAAACTTTCAGTTTCAGATTTCCACACGATTTCTGAAAGGATCTGATGAAAGATATCAATCTTGAGAGTGATCCCTTGACTAAGATTGATCCCTGAACAAGGATCAAAGGTCCTTATAGGTTCAACAATCACTTTGCTCCACCCAAGTGGAGTCAAACTCAATCAACAATCATTCAATCAAATTTTAACCAAGATTGTGCCAAATTCAAGTTTCCAATCAAGTTTCCTTGATTGGAATGTCCAAGTATGATCATGGAGCCAAATACACATGTGTTATGCATTGGTTTTCCCCATACTTGGTCACCGAAGTGATTTTTATGTCGTCAACTTAATTTCTCAAGGGATGCATTGACATTTTGAGAAATTGAGTTGATCCTAACATCTCACCCCATTTCTAGCAAACAAAAACATTTTGGTAAGCCTTATAGTTTGTGTGAGATGTCCCCAAGTTACCCAATTGTATCCCAACAATTAGAAATAATCATGAAGGGTTTTGAATGCATTTTGAAAACTATGAAGCGCGACACATTCCCAACTCCCTTCTTAAGAAGCTAAACTCATTTTCGGGAGTGGTTTAGTGAAAATGTTAGCGAGGTTTGACTTGGACTCTACATGTGAAAGTACAATATCTCCCCTAGCAACATGATCCCTAATGAAGTGGTGACACACTTCAATATATTTGGTCCTAGAATGATGAACTGGATTCTTGGTTAGGTTAATTGTGCTAATGTTGTCACACAACACTTGCACACTTTTGTAACTCAATCCATAGTCCTCTAGAGTGTGAATCATCCACAACAATTGTGATATGCTCTCTCCCATGGCGATATATTCTGCCTCGGTCGTGGAGAGAGCAACACAATGTTGCTTCCGACTTGACCAACTAACCAAAGATGATCCCAGAAATTGGCAACCCCCACTCGTGCTTTTCCGATCCAACTTACATCCAACGTAGTCGGAATCGATATAGCCAATTAAATCAAATGATTCGGTACGGGGGTACCAAAGACCGACTCCAATTGTGCCTTTAAGATATCTCAAAATTCTTTTAACAGCGATTAAATGAGATTCCTTGGCACAAACTTGATACCTAACGCACATACCCACAGCGAAAGAATATCAGGTCGACTAGCTGTGAGGTATAACAAACTACCTATCATGCTCCGATATTGACTCAAATCAACGGGTTTACCACTCTCATCATTATCTAGTCTTGTGTTTGTAGCCATGAGAGTGGTCACCTCTTTCGAATCACTCATATTGAATTTACGGAGCATTTCTTGAGTATACTTCGATTGGTGCACATGGATCCCATCTCGGGTTTGTTTGATTTCGAGTCCAAGGTGTTGGAACCGGGTGCATGTTGACATGGATGTGGGTTTGTAATTTTAAAATTAATTACGTGCAGCGAAAGGTTTAGCATATATAATTTCTCAAATTATTTAACCACACATCTAAGCATGCAATTTTATCTTGTGTAGACATGATCATATATTTAAAATTTTGTAGAAACGTAAACTAATTTACGTATTACCTCGCGTAACTCGAAGGAAGGGACGAGATCCAACCGTAAGCGTCCCTTGAAAGCTCCGCCTCTATTCGCGTTCACGCCGAGTGTCTTCGGGATGACTTCGCAAAGCCACGAGTTTCGTGTTCTCGAGAACTACTAGATTCTCCGAGAACGCGACAAGAAAAACCAAGAGAGAAGTCAGGAGACTAACCACAAAAGGATGACCGGAATCAAAATTCCGGCGAAGCAAAAGAAGAGGCTGGTTGGCGCACGGCAAGAAGGGGAGAAGAGAAGGAGAGAAAGAGAGGGAGAGAGCCTATGCCTTCATCTCTATAATTCACACCCAAGCCTTGCCTTGGGTCCTTTATATAGTGACCTCTTAACCATCAAGTCTCTCAAATATGAAATAACTTATTCCATCATGCCAAGTTTGATTTTATATCATGGTTAAAATCATATTTTAATTCATGATAAAAAATCAATCAAGTCTATTCTCTCCTATGGAATAAATTTTCTTATCATGGTAAATCAATCCATGATTGATTTTATAAAATAAACCAATCCATGGTTCATTTTAATTTCAATGAAAAATAAACCAAACCTTGGTTTATTATATAAAAATTTATATCATCCATAATTTTATAAAACAAACCACACTTGGTTTATTTTATAAATTGAACCAAAAACTTGGTTCTCTCCCTTTGTTGTGGCCGGCCAAGCAAAGAGGATGGAGACCCTCTTTGGCCGACCCATCCAAGCCAAGCCCCCAATGAATTAAACTTATTTAATTCATCTATTAAGTCTTTAAAAGACTTAGCCATTTTACGCTTCCGATGCGTCTATGAAAAATTCAGATTCGACTTATCGTTTGGCTCAACCAAACCTAATCTCTCTTGATTGGAAAATCTAATTTTCAACTCGTTTTAAATCCCTCGGATTACTCATAGTGCATGTGACTAAATAGACTTTCGATTTATGTTGGCCGTCTATAATTAATCAATTATAGAACGATCATGAGTGACACCTAGTAGTACATCATGATCCCCAATTAATCGAAAGATCAACGGTTGACCTCAGAAACAATTCTGAAACCCTTCAGCAGCTATAATGAATCGTGCCCCATTCCCTTCACCATCTTATACCCACTTGGTTCAGGACATGGTCTATGTGTGTCAGTCCCCACTAGGCTGACTACATCACACCTAGCCCAAGTAACGTTTTCTCGTCCTACGGATTCTAATTACTCTCATGTATTTAAGAGATTCATACTCTGAACATGTCATGCTCTGGCCAGAGGCTTCGAGTAACAATCCGACGATAGGCCTCGGGTATACATCTCCTCGCAAGGAGTGGTGAATCCTTTGTAGGCTGTTCAAACATCTTCGGGCACTTCGGCTTATACCCAATCATCCTAGGTCCACACATCCTTGGAGATGCTTGCTTAAGATGTCAAAGTATAAGTCTCCATGACCAAGATGACTTGAACACCGCAAGTCAAAGGAACATCACACTTAAGCTGCAGTAAGAACTTCACTGACATATCTATATGTAGACTACCATATGAAGTTTTACAGCCAATCACTCTAATGAACTAGTTCCCTTAACTAGTATTCATGTTTATCTCCAGACATCTCAATGTCACCAGCCAGTGAGAATCAGCTGATTAGAGAATAACCCATGCTAGTCTCAACAGAATTGATAGTGTCCGTATTTATCAATTCATCGACTAGAGACAATTTCAATACTTCACAATTGCACATGTAGAGATAATCACTAGTTGTGAATTCATCACAAATTCTCTCATGCTGTGAATTGTATTGCGGACATTCAGTAAATGAGTTTAAGATCTCAATCAAATACACAAACATGTATACTCAAATAGTGAATATTCATTTATTATAATAAATGATTACAATCATAAGGCGATTGCCTTAGGACACTTCTCTCATATCACTAACACAAGGAAGAAAGTCAGCTCTCCCACTAGACTTATTTCAAATTCACTTTCCATGTGTCCAATGAATTCATTTAAATAACCCTTATTGTTTGAGCCACAAATTATGTCATCGACATATACTTGGGCTACAAAAATATTGTCACCATCTCTCCGTAGAAATAGTGTAGGGTCTATTTGGCCTCTAACAAAGCCCTTCTCAATTAGGAATGTCGATAACCGCTCATACCAAGCTCGGGGTGCTTGTTTAAGGCCATAAAGTACCTTTTTGAGCTTGAACACGTGGTTTGGAAATTCAGAACTCTTAAACCCCGGAGGTTGTTCGACATAGACCTCTTCTCTAATTAAACCATTTAGAAAGGCCGATTTGACATCCATTTGATACAATTTGAACCCTCGATGTGCTGCAAATGCTAGCATCAATCGGATGGACTCTAATTGTGCCACGAGAGCATAGGTCTCATCATAATCAAGGCCTTCAACTTGACTGTAGCCCTTGGCTACTAAGCGTGCCTTGTTTCTAATGATTTCTCCCTTATGGTTCAACTTATTTTTGAAGACCCATTTGGTTCCAATGATGGTGGTCTTCTTAGGTCTAGGGACTAAGTCCCAAACTTGACTTCTTTCGAATTGACCTAGTTCATCTTGCATTGCAATGATCCAATCGGGATCATTTAATGCTTCATCAATTTTTCTATGTTCAATTTCGGAAATTAAGGCAACTTCATTAGCCTCATTCCTAAAGAATGATCTAGTTCTAACCCCATGATGGATGTCTCCAACAATTTGGTCTTGGGGGTGACTAGAGGCTAATCTAGTTTGCCTAGGTGTTGGTGGTGCTTCTTGAATGGGTTCACTATACACAAGCTCAGCTTCAGGATCTGGCTGATTAATGGGTTGTCTAGGCTCACCGTCATCGGATTCATCACCATCAACAACATTTGGACTTTCATTCAAACTTAGTCTCCTAAGTTCGAATTGGACTTCATCTTCTGGTTGTCCATTGACTTTTGGAATTTCTTCAAAGACAACATCAGAAGATTATTCAACCAATCTAGATTTCTTATTGTAGACTCGGTAGACTTTGCTAACTAGGGAATACCCGACTAGTATCCCTTCATCAGCTTTTGCCGTGAACTTACCAAGGTGATCCTTGGTGTTTAGGATGAACACCTTACAACCAAACACCTTAAGGTGTTTAACCATAGGTGGTTTCCCAAACTAAAGTTCATGGGGAGTCTTTCCTAAGAACCTATGGATGAGGACTCGATTTTGCACATAGCAAGCTGTATTTACAGCTTCGGCCCATAAGTAACTCGGTAGTGAGTACTCATTGAGTATGCTTCATGCAGCTTCTTGTAGAACACGATTCTTCCTCTCTACAATACCATTTTGTTATGGTGTTCTAGGAGTGGAGAACTCATGTCTATAACCTCTATCTTGACAAAATTCTAAAAACCGTTGGTTTTGAAATTCACCTCCATGATCACTTCTTATTGTCTTAATTGTTGATGATTTTTCATTTTCAACCCTTCTACAAAAAGAAATGAAAACATCTAAGGTTTGGTCCTTATATTTTAGAAAATAAGTCCATGTGTATCTAGTAAAATCATCAATGATAACCAAGCAATATCTACTTTCATTCAATGATATGATAGTGCTACAATCAAATAGATCCATGTGAAGTAAATCTAAAGCGGTAGATATACTTACAGCGCTTTTACCTTTATGTGCAGATTTTGTTTGCTTACCCATTTGACATGCATCACAAAGTTTGTCCTTTTCATACTTGATGCTTGGTAAGCCACGAACTAATCCCTTGTTGGCCAACTTCCGGATGTTCTTCATGTTAACATGTGCAAGTCTCCGGTGCCAAAGGGTGGACTCTTCTTCTTTTGACATGAGACACTTAGCAAAAGCATTAGTAGCACTTTTAAATGAAACTTGATAAATATTATCTACTCTTGTTCCTACTAGTACCGTGTCCAAGGTGTCATGTTGTCTAACTAGACATTGACTTGGTTGAAAATCAATTATGTAACCCGTGTCACATAATTGACTGACACTTAGGAGATTAAATGTCATCCCCTAGACTAGAAGGACATTTGAGATTCTAAGACATTCGGATATTTGAATGTCTCATATTCCTATGACCTTAAGACTACCATTGTTACCAAATGAAACATTACCTCTATTTTTCTTTTGAAGTGTGGTAAACAATGATCTATCCCCGGTCATGTGTTTGGAGCACCCACTATCAACGAACCAAGTTGATAGATGCTCCCCCTCAATCATAACCTACACAATTCAAAAAATGGAAGATTTAGGTACCCAAACCTTAGGACCTAAGGCATTTACTAAACAAGACTTAGACACCCATGCCTTGACAACTTCCTTTTGAACCTTGGGTGTCTTAATTGGTCTAACCCCAGTCCTAGACATAAGGGATACAAATAAAGGTTCCTTGGGTCGGTAACCAATATTGGCCCTATTGTAGACTGCCCTTTGGGCATTCAAAATTATGTCTAGGGTTTTTGAGCTAATTGAGAACTTCTCAAGAATATTCTTGAGTCTCTCAACTTCACTCTTTAATGATTTGTTTTCATCCTCTAGCAATTCATCATGCAAATCATCAACATCCTCAACCCTAGAGGATTTCAAATGTTCAATCTCAATTTTCAATGACTTAATCTCATCCTCTAACATTTCAACATGCAAATCATCTATGTTATCATCCCTAGATGATTTCAATTGGTCAATTTCTAATTGCAATGATTTAACCTTATTCTTTGACTTCTTCAACATATTGGTTAAACATGCAATAGCTCTATAACATTTTTCAAGTTCGGGAGAGGTTACCTCTTCATCATCCGAAGATGATGAAGCCGCGTTTGAGGAGTTGGAGGATTCATCGCTGCTTTCTTGATCTTCTCAAGAGCCATGAGTGCCACGTGTCATGTACTCTTCTCCTCGTTTTCTTCATCGGATGAACTTGAGGAGGATTCATCCCAAGTGGCCTTCAAGGCCTTCTTCTTCTTCTTTGATTTCTCCTCTTTCTTTTTGAATGTCTCCTTCTTCTTTTTTAGCTTTGGGCATTCACTCTTGAAGTGCCCTTTCCTACCACACTCAAAACAAGAAACGTTAGTCTTATCAACCTTAACTTCACTAGGGTTACCTTTACCCTTGAAGCGTCGACCCCTTCTCATCATTCTTCTCACAAAATTTGCCATCTCGGAGGAAGAAGACCCACTGCCATCTTCCTCGGAATCGGACTCGGATTCGGATGAGGATGAAGATGAGGAGACTTCCTTCTCCTTCTTCTTCTCCTTCTTCTTCTTGTTGGATCGTTCCCCTGCAACTAAGGCAATCCCCTTCTCCTTGGGGCCTTTGTTAGCCATTTCATGCAATTCCATTTCACCAAATAGATCATCTAGTTTAACAATTGATAAATCCTTAGAAACTTTGTAGGCATCCACCATGGATGACCACAAAGCATTCCTTGGAAATGCTTTTAGCACATACCTCACAAGGTCGCGGTTCTCGACCTTTTCATCAATAGAATGAAGCCCGTTGAGGACTTCCTTGAACCGACTATGTAACTCACTTACGGTTTCATTCTCCTTCATGGAGAGATTTTGAAGTTGGTTGAGGAATAAGTCTTTCTTGGCGATTCTTGAATCTCGGGTGCCCTCGTGAAGTTCGATGAGCTTGTTCCACAAGTCTTTTGCACTTGTGAATGGACCAACCTTGATGAGTTGATCCTTGTTCATGCCGTATTGTAGAGTGACCACCGCCTTCGTGTCAGCTTCACTCTTTCGAGTTTGTTCAGCCGTCCACCGCCAAGACTCAAGTTCTTTGCCTTCATCATCCTTTGGAGGGGTAAAACCCTCCTTCACCGCGAACCAAGTATTGATGTCCATCTTCAAGTAATACTCCATCTTCGATCTCCAATATTGGAAATCTGCGCCATCGAAGAAGGGAGGTCGGGTGGTGGAAAAACCTTCTCTCAACGCCATGGATGATAGCTCTGTTGGGACTGGGTGCATGTTGACAAGGATACGGGTTCGTAAATTTTAAAATATTTACGTGCAGCGGAAGAATTAGCATAAATAATTTTTTAAATTATTTTCAACCACGTATCTAGCATGCGACCTTATGATGTGTGGACATGATCATAAATTAAAATTTTGCGAAAAGTAAACTAATTTACTTCAATACCTCGCGTAACTCGAAGTAAGGGATGAGATCCAACCGTAGCGTCCCTTGGAAGCTCCGCCTTTATTCGCGTCCACGCCGAGTTCTCTTCGGGATGACTTCGCAAAGTCACGAGTTTTGTGCCGACGAGAACTACTAGATTCTCTAAAGGCACAACTAGAAGATCAAGAGAGAAGAAAGAAAACTAACCACCAAGAAACAGAATCTAAATTCCGGGAAGGAAGGAGATGCTATCCGCCTCTTCTTCTTCTTGGTTGACTTCTCCTTGGAGATGATAACTCACGGCAACCCTTGGATGGGGAGGATGGTGCGCCGGTCCTAGGTGGGATGGACGCCGGCCCTAGGGTGAGCAAGGGGCGCCGGCCCTAGGAGGAAGAGAAAGGGAGAGAATAAGAGAGAGAGGGAGAGAACTACTAGATCTCTTGATCACTTAATTAGGAATTCAAGACTTGCCTTTGGTTCCTTTATATAGTATCCTCTCCCTTGCCAAGTCTCCCTCTTAACGAAATTTTAATAAGAAATTTATCCTATAAATTTTCTTATGAATTATTCCGTTTAAGCCAAGTTTTATTATAACTAACTTTATAATAAAACAAATACATCTCTCATTTTATTATGGAATAAATTTTACAAGAAATTTATAAATTTTCTTTATTATGGTAAAATCAATTCATAATTGATTTTATAGAATTAAAATAAACCATTCCATGGATCATTTTAATTTCCATAAAAAAGAATAAATTTCTATAAATTTCTTTATACAAATTTATTTATCCATAATTTATAAAACAAATCGCGCTAGATTTATTTTATTAATTAAACCAAATAAATTGGTTTCTCCCCAAGTGGTGGCTGGCCAAACCAAAGAGGGTTGGCACCCTCTTTGGCCGGCCAAACCGAGTCGAACCCATCGCGAATTAAACTCATTTAATTCGCCCAATAAGCCTTCAAAAGACTTAGCCATTTTTAGCTTCTGTTGCGCCTCTGATTAACTCAGATTCGACTTATTTCTCTTGATCGGAAAATCCAATTTTCAACTCGTTTTAAATCCCTCGGCTTACTCGTAGTGCGTGTGACTAAATAGGCTTTCGATTTATGTTGGCCGTTTATAATCAAACCAATTATAGAACGATCATGAGTGGCACCTAGTAGTACATCATGACCCCCAATTAATCGAAAGATCAACGGTTGACCTCAGAAGTGATTCTGAAACCCTTCAACAGCTCTAATGAATCGTGCCTCATTCCCTTCACCATCTTATACCCACTTGGTTCAGGACATGGTCTGTGTGTGTCAGTCCCCACTAGGCTGACTACGTCACACCTAGCCCAAGTAGTGTCTTTCTCGTCCTTTGGAATTCTAATTACTCTCATGTATTTAAGAGACTCATACTCTAAACATGATATGCTCTGGCTAGAGGCTTTGAGTAACAATCCGACGATAGACCTGGGTATACATCTCCTCGCAAGGAGTGGTGAATCCTTTGTAGGCTGTTCAAACATCTTCGGGCACTTCGGCTTATACCCAACCATCCTGGGTCCACACCTCCTTGGAGATGCTTGCTTAAGATGTTAAAGTATAAGTCTCCATGACCAAGATGACTTGAACACCGCAAGTCAAAGGAACATCGCACTTAAGCTGCGGTAAGAACTTCATTGACATATCTATATGTAGATTACCATATGAAGTTTTACAGCTAGTCACTCCAATGAACTAGTTCCCTTAACTAGCATCCATGTTTATCTCCGGACATCCCAATGTCACCAGCCAGTGAGAATCAGCTGATTAGAGAATAACCCATGCTAGTCTCAACAGAATTGATAGTGTCCGTTTTTATCAATTCATCGACTAGGGATATTTTCAATACTTCACAATTGCACATGTAGAGATAATCACTAGTTGTGATCCCATCACAAATTCTCTTATGCTGTGAATTGTATTGCGGACATTCAGTAGATGAGTTTAAGATCCCAATCAAATACACAAACATGTATACTCAAATAGTGAATTATCATTTATTAAAATAAATGTTTACAACCATAAGGCGATTGCCTTAGGACACTTCTCTCATATCACTAACAAACTCCCACTTGGCCTAATGCCAATCACTACGGTATCCAATACCACAGGCTCTAACATGACCCTCAAACTTGCTCTGAGACAAGGCCTTAGTTAAAGGATCCGCTAAATTCCTTTCAGTGGGAATTTTCTCAATTTGTATATCATTCCTACTTATAATCTCTCTGATCAGATGATAGCGGCGAAGCACGTGTTTGGATCGCTGATGAGACCTTGGTTCCTTTGCTTGTGCAATAGCTCCATTGTTGTCGCAGTAAACCGACACTGCTTCATCAATGGTTGGAACCACGCCAAGTTCGGAGACAAACTTCTTGATCCAGACTGCTTCCTTTGCTGCTTCCGAAGCTGCGATATATTCCGCTTCCGTGGTAGAATCCGCTACGGTGTCTTGTTTGGAACTTTTCCAACTTACTGCGCCTCCATTCAAAGTAAATACGTATCCAGACTGCGATTTGGAGTCATCCTTATCTGTCTGGAAACTGACATCTGTATACCCACGTATTACCATATCTCCTTCTCCATATATTAGGAACACATCCTTAGTTCTTCTTAAGTACTTAAGGATTGTCTTAACAGCCGCCCAATGATCCATTCCTGGATCCGACTGGTATCTGCTTGTGACACTCAAAGCATATGATACATCGGGCCTTGTACATAACATAGCATACATGATAGATCCTATCGCGGATGCATAAGGAATCTTATTCATGTAAATCCTCTCGTCTTCTGTGCGCGGACACATAGACTTTGAAAGGTTGATCCCATGCCTGATGGGAAGGTAACCTTTCTTGGATTCCGACATGCTAAACCTTTTTAGCACTCGGTCTATATATGTAGACTGCGAAAGACCAAGCAACCGTTTTGATCTATCTCTATAGATTCTAATCCCAAGGATATAGGTTGCTTCTCCCAGGTCTTTCATGGAGAAAGTTTTGGACAACCAAATTTTAACTGTCTGTAAAACTGATATGTCGTTTCCTATAAGTAATATGTCATCGACATACAATACTAGGAATACGACTGCACTCCCACTAACCTTCTTGTACACACAAGGTTCGTCAGGATTTTGTGAGAAATCAAACTCTTTGATTGTCTCATCAAAACGGATGTTCCAGCTCCTGGATGCTTGCTTCAGTCCATATATGGATCGTCGAAGCTTGCATACTTTGGTTTTATCAACCGATGTGAAACCTTCAGGTTGTATCATGTATACATCCTCAAGCAGGTTTCCATTAAGGAAAGCTGTTTTCACATCCATTTGCCATATCTCATAATCATAATGAGCTGCTATGGCTAGGAGCATCCGAATGGATTTAAGCATAGCTACTGGCGAATAGGTTTCGTCATAATCAATTCCTTGTTTTTGACGATATCCTTTTGCCACTAATCTAGCCTTAAAGGTAACAACATTACCTTCCATGTCGGTTTTCTTCTTGAAAACCCACTTGCACCCTATGGGCTTAATCCCTTCAGGTGGGTTAACCAAGTCCCATACTTGATTTTCGTACATGGAATCCATTTCCGACTTCATGGCTTCAAGTCATTTGTCCCTTTCTGAATTTTTCAGAACATCTTCATAACTGATAGGTTCGTCATCGCTTATGAGTAACACTCATTCGATTCGCTTATGAGAAATCCATATCTCTCTGAAATATTGCGTGTCCTATCAGATCTACGAAGAGGTGGTGTTATTTTAGGTTCAACTGATAGCTCATCATTATGAGTTATTGGTTGTGGGTCTAGACTAGGTGTCTCTGTAATGTCTATTGGAGTTTCTTGAACTTCATCAAGTTCAATGCCACTCCCACTATTTTCTTGTAAAAGAAATTCTTTTTCCAGAAATACAGCATGCCTTGAAACAAACACCTTTTGTTCCAAGGGATGATAGAATTGGTAACCCTTCGTTTCCTTAGGGTATCCAATAAATAGACATTTATCAGACTTAGCATCCAATTTGTCTGATATAGTCCGCTTCACATAAGCAGGACAACCCCATATCTTAAGGTGAGTTAAGTGAGGTTTCTTACTATTCCATGTCTCATATGGAGTAGTAGAGACTACCTTGGTCGGGACTCTGTTTAGCAAGTAAACAGCTGTCTTAGGTGCATAGCCCCAAAAGGATTTTGGAAGAGTTGCATGATTCATCATCGACCTAACCATGTCCATCAAGGTTCGGTTGCGCCTCTCAGATACACCATTATGCTGTGGTGTATACGGCGGAGTCCATTGGGATAATATCCCATTGTCCCTAAGATAATCTTGAAACTCTTGACTTAAGTATTCACCACCCCGATCGGATCGAAGTATCTTAATACTTTTGCCAAGCTGTTTCTCTACTTCATTTCTGAACTCTTTAAATTTCTCAAAATCTTCAGATTTGTGTTTCATCAAGAACACGTACCCGAATCGTGAGTGATCATCGATAAAGGTGATGAAGTAGTTATAGCCTCCTTGTGCAAGAGTTGACATTGGTCCACATACATCAGTATGTATTAGACCAAGCAATTCTCCCACTGGATTACCTTTTCCAGAAAAGGGTAATTTGGCCATCTTGCCTTTTAAGCATGATTCGCATGTATCAAATGAACCGGGTTCAAATGATTCCAAAATTCCACATCGGTGTAATTTGGTCATGCGTTTCTTACTTACATGGCCAAGACGACAATGCCACGTGTAGGAGTCTATTCGATTATCTATTCGATCACTTTTGTTGCTAACTTCGATATTGAAAACGTCACCGGATAAATCTAACGTGTAGATACCATTGCACAAAGTTCCATTTCCATAAAGAACGCCATTTAAAGTTATGTAACAACAATTGTTACTAAAAGTTAAATGATAACCCTTTTCATTCAAACATGAAATAGATACAATGTTCTTTATTAACGAAGGAACAAAATAACAACTATCCAATTCTAAGACACGTCCAGTGGGGAGCTTTAGCAAATATGTTCCGATGGCAACAACAGCAATCTTTGCTCCATTTTCAACTCGCAAATTTGCTTCTCCTTTGACGAGTCTTCTTCTATTCCTTAGCCCCTGTATGTCATTACATATATGTGAGCTACACCCAGTATCAAGTACCCAGGTATTTGAGGAAATAGAGTGACATTCAATAACGAAGATACCTGAAGAGGATGGGGCATCGGATGCCTTATTCTTCAAGGACTCAAGATAAACCTTGCAGTTTCTTCGCCAGTGACCCTCCTTGCCACAATGATGGCAAGTTCCTTTTGGTTTCTTTTCAGTCTTTTTGGCCTTTTTCTTCTTCCCTTTATTCTGTTCTTTGGCCTTCCTCTTAGAACCGTTCTTCGAGGAACCAACTAACAGTACCGTCTTTTGATCCGGCTTTACAGAAGGCATCACTGTCTTTAACAAGTTGAGCATCTCAGAAATGGTAGTCTTTAGTTTGTTCATCCGATAGTTCATCACAAATTGTGAATAACTTTTGGGCAAATAACTCAGAATTAAGTCAATACTTAGTTCATGATCCATTGCAAAACCGAGTGTGCTCAGTCGCTCAATGTACCCCAACATCTTTACCACAAACTGCGAGGCAGAAGTGCCTTCCTGCATCTTAGTGGTGAAGAGGAGTCTGGAGATTTCGAACCTTTTGGATCTCGCCTGCTCTTCAAACAACTCATGAAGATGGAAGATGATGGTATAAGCATCCATATGCTCATGCTGCTTTTGCAACTCAGGTATCATAGAGGCTAGCATGATGCAACTCGCAA
>JAGFNQ010001772.1:181082-280901 GCA_024364735.1 Boesenbergia rotunda
CCGTTTTGATCTATCTCTATAGATTCTAATCCCAAGGATATAGGTTGCTTCTCCCAGGTCTTTCATGGAGAAAGTTTTGGACAACCAAATTTTAACTGTCTATAAAACTGATATATCGTTTCCTATAAGTAATATGTCATCGACATACACTACTAGGAATACGACTACACTCCCACTAACCTTCTTGTACACACAAGGTTCATCAGGATTTTATGAGAAATCAAACTCTTTGATTGTCTCATCAAAACGGATGTTCCAGCTCCTGGATGCTTACTTCAGTCCATATATGGATCGTCGAAGCTTGCATACTTTGGTTTTATCAACCGATGTGAAACCTTCAGGTTGTATCATGTATACATCCTCAAGCAGGTTTCCATTAAGGAAAGCTGTTTTCACATCCATTTGCCATATCTCATAATCATAATGAGCTGCTATGGCTAGGAGCATCCGTATGGATTTAAGCATAGCTACTGGCGAATAGGTTTCATCATAATCAATTCCTTGTTTTGACGATATCCTTTTGCCACTAATCTAGCCTTAAAGGTAACAACATTACCTTCCATGTCGATTTTCTTCTTGAAAACCCACTTGCACCCTATGGGCTTAATCCCTTCAGGTGGGTTAACCAAGTCCCATACTTGATTTTCGTACATGGAATCCATTTCCGACTTCATGGCTTCAAGCCATTTGTCCCTTTCTGAATTTTCAGAACATCTTCATAACTGATAGGTTCGTCATCGCTTATGAGTAACACGTCATTCGATTCGCTTATGAGAAATCCGTATCTCTCTGGAATATTGCGTGTCCTATCAGATCTACGAAGAGGTGGTGTTGTTTTAGGTTCAACTGATAGCTCATCATTATGAGTTATTGGTTGTGGGTCTAGACTAGGTGTCTCTGTAATGTCTATTGGAGTTTCTTGAACTTCATCAAGTTCAATGCCACTCCCACTGTTTTCTTGTAAAAGAAATTCTTTTTCCAGAAATACAGCATGCCTTGAAACAAACACCTTTTGTTCCAAGGGATGATAGAATTGGTAACCCTTCGTTTCCTTAGGGTATCCAATAAATAGACATTTATCAGACTTAGCATCCAATTTGTCTGATATAGTCCGCTTCACATAAGCAGGACAACCCCATATCTTAAGGTGAGTTAAGTGAGGTTTCTTACTATTCCATGTCTCATATGGAGTAGTAGAGACTACCTTGGTCGGGACTCTGTTTAGCAAGTAAACAGCTGTCTTAAGTGCATAGCCCCAAAAGGATTTTGGAAGAGTTGCATGATTCATCATCGACCTAACCATGTCCATCAAGGTTCGGTTGCGCCTCTCAGATACACCATTATGCTGTGGTGTATACGGCGGAGTCCATTGGGACAATATCCCATTGTCCCTAAGATAATCTTGAAACTCTTGACTTAAGTATTCACCACCCCGATCGGATCGAAGTATCTTAATACTTTTGCCAAGCTGTTTCTCTACTTCATTTCTGAACTCTTTGAATTTCTCAAAAGCTTCAGATTTGTGTTTCATCAAGAACACGTACCCGAATCGTGAGTGATCATCGATAAAGGTGATGAAGTAGCTATAGCCTCCTTGTGCAAGAGTTGACATTGGTCCACATACATCAGTATGTATTAGACCAAGCAATTCTCCCACTGGATTACCTTTTCCAGAAAAGGGTAATTTGGCCATCTTGCCTTTTAAGCATGATTCGCATGTATCAAATGAACCGGGTTCAAATGATTCCAAAATTCCACATCGGTGTAATTTGGTCATGCGTTTCTTACTTACATGGCCAAGACGACAATGTCACGTGTAGGAGTCTATTCGATTATCTATTCGAGCACGTTTGTTGCTAACTTCGATATTGAAAACGTCACCGGATAAATCTAACGTGTAGATACCATTGCACAAAGTTCCATTTCCATAAAGAACGCCATTTAAAGTTATGTAACAACAATTGTTACTAAAAGTTAAATGATAACCCTTTTCATTCAAACATGAAATAGATACAATGTTCTTTATTAACGAAGGAACAAAATAACAATTATCCAATTCTAAGACACGTCCAGTGGGGAGCTTTAGCAAATATGTTCCGATGGCAACAACAGCAATCTTTGCTCCATTTCCAACTCGCAAATTTGCTTCTCCTTTGACGAGTCTTCTTCTATTCCTTAGCCCCTGTATGTCATTACATATATGTGAGCTACACCCAGTATCAAGTACCCAGGTATTTGAGGAAATAGAGTGACATTCAATAACGAAGATACCTGAAGAGGATGGGGCATCGGATGCCTTATTCTTCAAGGACTCAAGATAAACCTTGCAGTTTCTTCGCCAGTGACCCTCCTTGCCACAATGATGGCAAGTTCCTTTTGGTTTCTTTTCAGTCTTTTTGGCCTTTTTCTTCTTCCCTTTATTCTGTTCTTTGGCCTTCCTCTTAGAACCTTTCTTCGAGGAACCAACTAACAGTACCGTCTTTTGATCCGGCTTTACAGAAGGCTCCACAGTCTTCAGCAGGTTGAGCAACTCAGGAATGGTAGTCTCTAGTTTGTTCATCCGATAGTTCATCACAAATTGTGAATAACTTTTGGGCAAACAACTCAGAATTAAGTCAATACTTAGTTCATGATCCATTGCAAAACCGAGTGTGCTCAGTCGCTCAATGTACCCCAACATCTTTAACACAAACTGCGAGGCAGAAGTGCCTTCCTGCATCTTAGTGGTGAAGAGGAGTCTGGAGACTTCGAACCTTTCGGATCTCGCCTGCTCTTCAAACAACTCATGAAGATGGAAGATGATGGTATAAGCATCCATATGCTCATGCTGCTTTTGCAACTCAGGTACCATAGAGGCTAGCATGATGCAACTCGCAAGTTCAGAATCGGTCACATGTTTCTGATAGGCCACTAGCTGGTCTGGAGTTGCACCTTCCGGAGGATGGTTGGGAAGTTGATCTTCAAGGACATAGGCAAGCTTCTTTACCTTGAGGACTATCCTCAGGTTTCGAAGCCAGTCAATGAAGTTTGGCCCAGTCAGTTTATTGGTGTCCAAAATGGAATGCAAATTCAGAGAAGACATGATCGAGTGATTATCCTAGAAATACAAATTGAGATTATGTGAGAAGAATGATTAAAGAATGTATCAACATACATTAATAAAAATCCTATTTATTTTCAAATTGAATAACCCTTTTTATCAATTCGGGAGATCGTAGGAACATCTCCAAATAGGTTGATATCCAACCATAGATAAGAACCACCATGGCTGTGACCATCAAGTTTTTCTTAGCTATGAAGGTAGGTAATTATAGCGATTACATATCACATATACGTAACTATCACTTTATGCTATCAACTAATTGAATGTTTGCATAAATCATTGGGTTGTTAACTCATTAACAAGTATGCAACAATATACATAGCACCCAACTGCACCTCTCTTTACATCGACCTTGGCTGTGGCACAACAAATCGATGTTCCAAGCTTAAGGCTGACCCATTAATCAAGAAATAGTTTTAATATAGTTGGAGCTCATTCAACCGTTTAGTCAGGCTTGGATGTGTCCAACAACCAAAACTAAGGATTGACCTCTGACTCCAACTATATTATTCATAAACTAATTCCATGGTTTGAACATGTTGAGGTTCAAGCCGGGCATGGATGTGTCCATCAACCCAAACGAGAAACAAAACTCCGATTCTAACCATATTAATGGAAGGTGTTGGCCTTAATATTTTGTAAGGGGTTTTGGGTCTCATCCTTTCTTTTCTAAGCACATTCATGACATATAATTATGTCATGACTAACGATTTCCTTAATAAAGTATGTATGTGACTTAATTTATCAAGTCTCATTAATTGAATTAGGAACCGGATTTCCTAATTCTAATTTCATACTTTATTGAAGGAATTGTTTTGGGAAACAATTTCCTAAATTGTCATAATCAATTTCGGAAATAATATGTTTAAGACTTTGATTTCTCTAAATCAAATCTTATTAAATTAAGAGATAGATTCCCTTAATTCAACCACATATTATTTTCATGAAAATCTCATTTAAGAAAGCTCTATAGGAAACCATTTTCCTAATTAATTTTGGAGACAACAACATGCAAGAGCATCACCTCTTAAATCATATTTTATTCATGGATTTAATTAATTACAACAAATTGTTTTCTAAGGGTGGCTCCCCGAGGCTCAGATACCCAAAGAAAAGAAATTTGTCGTAAATTCAATTTGGTCCGCTTCGGAAGCGTAACCAACTTAAACATGACAATTTCATTTAAAATTGGGAAATTAAATTACAACAACTAACTTTAAATTGGACGGCTCCCCGAGGCTCAATCCAAAATAAAGAATTTTGTTGACAATTTAAAACCCAATTTAAATTTAATTGTCAATTAATTGTCCATAAATTTGTCTAGACTTTCTTGAAAGAAAGTGCCCAAAATTGCGAGATTTCATAATAGGTTTTCAGAATAATTGTAAGTTTCTGGTACAAAGAAAACTTACATATTTCCAAAATTGGAAAATTTCTAAAATTAGAAAATTTCCAAAATTGGAAAGTTTCCAAAGATGGGAAGTTTTCACAATTATCATAAAATTTCAGAAACTAGGATATTTCAAACGTTTGCGAAATTTCATGAGGATTTCCAAACTTTGAAATTCCTAAATCTAAAATTTATAATAATTGGAAAGTTTCCATAATTGAAAATTTTTCCAAAATTGAGATTATGACAAAGTTTTCCGCAAAACAATTATATGATTATGTCGAACACTAACCGGCTCTGATACCACTGTTAGGACCGGGTGCATGTTGACAAGGATACGGGTTCGTAAATTTTAAAATATTTACGTGCAGCGGAAGAATTAGCATAAATAATTTCTTAAATTATTTTCAACCACGTATCTAGCATGCGACCTTATGATGTGTGGACATGTTCATAAATTAAAATTTTGCGAAAAGTAAACTAATTTACTTCAATACCTCGCGTAACTCGAAGTAAGGGACGAGATCCAACCGTAGCGTCCCTTGGAAGCTCCGCCTCTATTCGCGTCCACGCCGAGTTCTCTTCGGGATGACTTCGCAAAGTCACGAGTTTTGTGCCGACGAGAACTACTAGATTCTCTAAAGGCACAACTAGAAGATCAAGAGAGAAGAAAGAAAACTAACCACCAAGAAACGGAATCTAAATTCCGGGAAGGAAGGAGATGCTATCCGCCTCTTCTTCTTCTTGGTTGACTTCTCCTTGGAGATGATAGCTCACGGCAACCCTTGGATGGGGAGGATGGTGCGCCGGCACTAGGTGGGATGGATGCCGACCCCAGGGTGAGCAAGGGGCGCCGACCCTAGGAGGAAGAGAAAGGGAGAGAATAAGAGAGAGAGGGAGAGAACTACTAGATCTCTTGATCACTTAATTAGGAATTCAAGGCTTGCCTTTGGTTCCTTTATATAGTATCCTCTTCCTTGCCAAGTCTCCCTCTTAACGGAATTTTAATAAGAAATTTATCCTATAAATTTTCTTATGAATTATTCCGTTTAAGCCAAGTTTTATTATAACTAACTTTATAATAAAACAAATACATCTCTCATTTTATTATGGAATAAATTTTACAAGAAATTTATAAATTTTCTTTATTATGGTAAAATCAATTCATAATTGATTTTATAGAATTAAAATAAACCATTCCATGGATCATTTTAATTTCCATAAAAAAGAATAAATTTCTATAAATTTCTTTATATAAATTTCTTTATACAAATTTATTTATCCATAATTTATAAAACAAATCGCGCTAGATTTATTTTATTAATTAAACCAAATAAATTGGTTTCTCCCCAAGTGGTGGCCGGACAAACCAAAGAGGGTTGGCACCCTCTTTGGCCGGCCAAACCGAGTCGAACCCATCGCGAATTAAACTCATTTAATTCGCCCAATAAGCCTTCAAAAGACTTAGCCATTTTTAGCTTCCGTTGCGCCTCTGATTAACTCAGATTCGACTTATTTCTCTTGATCGAAAAATCCAATTTTCAACTCGTTTTAAATCCCTCGGATTACTCGTAGTGCGTGTGACTAAATAGGCTTTCGATTTATGTTGGCCGTCTATAATCAACCAATTATAGAACGATCATGAGTGGCACCTAATAGTACATCATGACCCCCAATTAATCGAAAGATCAACGGTTGACCTCAGAAGTGATTCTGAAACCCTTCAGCAACTCTAATGAATCGTGCTTCATTCCCTTCACCATCTTATACCCACTTGGTTTAGGACATGGTCTGTATGTGTCAGTCCCCACTAGGCTGACTACGTCACACCTAGCCCAAGTAGTGTCTTTCTCGTCCTTTGGATTTCTAATTACTCTCATGTATTTAAGAGACTCATACTCTAAACATGATATGCTCTGGCCAGAGGCTTTGAGTAACAATCTGACGATAGGCATGGGTATACATCTCCTCGCAAGGAGTGGTGAATCCTTTGTAGGCTGTTCAAACATCTTCGGGCACTTCGGCTTATACCCAACCATCCTGGGTCCACACCTCCTTGGAGATGCTTGCTTAAGATGTTAAAGTATAAGTCTCCATGACCAAGATGACTTGAACACCGCAAGTCAAAGGAACATCGCACTTAAGCTGCGGTAAGAACTTCATTGACATATCTATATGTAAATTACCATATGAAGTTTTACAGCTAGTCACTCCAATGAACTAGTTCCCTTAACTAGCATCCATGTTTATCTCCGGACATCCCAATGTCACCAGCCAGTGAGAATCAGCTGATTAGAGAATAACTCATGCTAGTCTCAACAGAATTGATAGTGTCCGTTTTTATCAATTCATCGACTAGGGATATTTTCAATACTTCACAATTGCACATGTAGAGATAATCACTAGTTGTGATCCCATCACAAATTCTCTTATGCTGTGAATTGTATTGCGGACATTCAGTAGATGAGTTTAAGATCCCAATCAAATACACAAACATGTATACTCAAATAGTGAATTATCATTTATTAAAATAAATGTTTACAACCATAAGGCGATTGCCTTAGGACACTTCTCTCATATCACTAACAAGCTCTCGGTTGTTAATCCGCTTGTACAGAGCCCCAAGCTCTGATACCACTTGTTGGATCTCGGATGGCTAGAGAGGGGGGGGGTGAATATAGCCAATCACTTGGACTTTGTCACTTATCAAAATTCTGCACTTAAACATTTAGTAGCACAGCGGAAGTAATAAAAACAGAGTATGCAGAAAACCAAAACCCAAAGCTAAGCATAAATGCAGGACGCTAACAAGAGGGTTTACAAGGTTCGGGGATAACTTGCCCCTACTCCTTGGCGTGCCCGTAAGGTGGGCGATCCCTTAATCGTCGGCAGATCAAGCCCCAGAAAATCCGGATAGAAAGCAACCTCCTTCTCGGTGGAGTAACCTCTCCACAGCATTTCAATCAAAGATATAGTTTTTAAGCACAATGAAACACAAAAAAGATCTTACTTAGCAATTAGCACAGACAAGAACACAGCAAGCTTCTCCCGAGCTCCACCCAGCGACGATCTCACGCAAGAACCCTTTCTTCGTGTCTTCTCGCTGTTGGACTCAAAGCCTCTTGTTCCTTCCTCCAAGCGCTCAAGTAAGGGATGGTTGCTTCACTGATTGCAGTTGCTTGCTCAAGATGATGGAACTTCAGAACGCACAAGCAAAGTGTGGAGAACACAATCGCGCAGCAAGAACTCAAGCCAGAAGTTGCTTAAACGAACTCTCTCTGCTCTTCTCCTCTCCGCTCCTTTTGTTTCTCCACTGAACACCAGGTGACACCATCTCACTCAGCCTCCAGCTGCTCACCTGCCAACACCAGCTACCACTGAGCTCTCCCTGGACTCCCTGAGCTTCCCTCAGCCAAGCTCCAGTCAGCAGCTCCAGCCGTTGCAACCTGAGATGACAAATGGACAAACCTGCTCCAAGGAAAGGCCTCCATTGACTCTCCTTGAGTGTTTGAATCCTTCCCTGTCACCTGCAGCTCAATCAGAGTATTAGCACAGCATATCAAGCAGAAAATCGTGTATCAGATGTTAAGCGCAGAGAATCGGATACGTTAAGACGCGATCAGAGCGTTTGACAGTGCATTTTGAATTAAAGTGATCGGTCACCGGATCGATCTAGGACTCGTGGGTCGGTCACCAGACCGATCCACCGCTTTGCTGGGACTCCCAGCTCTCGCAGCGACCAAGCCTGATCGGTCACCAGACCGATCAGAGTGAAGCCTGATCGGTCACCAGACCGATCAGGTAGCTCCCTGTCCGATCAGGCTCAAGCCTGATCGGTCCACGTCTGAGTGAACAGTAACTGCGGAAATCATATCCTAGGTCTTTGATTGGTCACCAGACCGTTCAGGAACTGATCAGCGAGGGAACTCAACTCACTGTGTGCTCCCTGATCGGTCACCAGACCGATCAGGAGCCAAGCAGTGAGGACACTACCTGCTCCCTGATCGGTCACCGGACCGATCAGGAGCCAAGCAGTGAGGCAACGACTTGCTCCCTGATCGGTCACCAGACCGATCAGGAGCCACACAGTAGGTTCCCAACCTCACTGTGTGCTCCCTGATCGGTCACCAGACCGATCAGTCATCGCTGGATCGGTCACCAGACTAATCCACGAAGGAGCAGCGTGCCAACATCCCTGATCGGTCACCAGACCAATCCAGGGACTCAAACCTAGCCTTCCAAGCTAGGGTTTCATCCAACCTAGCCCTCCAAGCTAGGGACCTGACCCTCCAAGCCAGGAATTTTTCACCTGACCCTCCAAGTTGGGACTTTTCACCTAACCCTCCAAGTTAGGACTTTTCACCTAGCCCTCCAAGCTAGGACTTTTCACCCAACCCTTCCGAATTAGGACTTTTCCAAACCTAGCCCTCCAAGCTAGGACCTGACCCTCCAAGCCAAGACTTTTTCACCTAACCCTCCAAGTTGGGACTTTTCACCTAACCCTCCAAGTTAGGACTTTTCACCTAGCCCTCCAAGCTAGGAATTTTCACCCAACCCTTCCGAATTAGGACTTTTCAACACCTAGCCCTCCAAGCTAGGATTTTCCACACCTAACCCTCCAGGTTAGGATTTTCCAACACCTAGCCCTCCAAGCTAGGATTTTCCATACCATACCTAATCCTCGATCAGGACTTAATCATAATCATAATCATCAACCTAAACTAAAATCGATGTCAACACCAAAACAACAATCAGGATCAGACTGCATCAACAGGCTGATCACTGTCTTGGAGTCAACCATCTTATAGTCCAAGAATTGGCCCACAATGAATTTCTTGGCCCCTGCATCTTTTGACCTGTATTTCTTGTCCAAGGATTCCCACAGCTCCTTAGTCGTTCTCTTAGTGTTGTACACAGCATACAGCGAGTCGGATAGGCAGTTGAGGATGTAGTTTCGGCATAGGTACTCTAAATAAGTCCAAGCCTCCCCCTCAGCAACCTCATCATGCTTGGGAGGGTCCTCGGTCAAGAACCGAGCCAGATTGAGCATGGTCAGGTAGAAGAGCATCTTCTGCTGCCACCTCTTGATGTTTAACCCAGTGAACTTCTCTGGTTTTCTCCCATGGTTGATTGGGACATTCCCAATTGGGGTGGAGGGGGCCTGGTGATGAGTCTGTTTTACCTCAACACTTTCCGTGGTCATCTCAACAGAATCAAAATCAGTTTTAAGATTGTTGGAGGAAATGTTCTTTTTTTGGAGAGTTAACAAAAAATAAATTGAAATTACACAAATTTCAACTTATCTGTTGAGTGGCCCGAGATGCCCTTTTATGCAGGGTGTAGTCTCCCGAGCTGGAATTCTGACCTGGAATTCCTGAGCTGAAATCTCCCGAGCAAATCTCCCGAGCAGGTTTTCCGAACCGAACTTCTCGAACCGGTCTTCCCGAGCTGAATTGCCTGAGCAGATTATCTCGAGCTGGAATTCTCGAGCAGGAATTCCCGAGCAGAGTCTCTTGACCAGAATCTCTCGAGCGGAATCTCCTGACCAGGATCTCCTGACCAGTATCTCCCGAGCAGGACATCTCGAACCGGAATTGGAGAGTTATTGAGGCCTACATAACGCAGTTTCCTTAAAACAGATTTGTCCACCTCCGATGGTGCTTAGAGGCTCCGATGGACATCTGTCTCTCAGGATACAATAGCGGGACCACGGACACAACGAAGCACTCGTTGCTCATGGCGAACTGAAAAAGTACCCGAACACTACCAGGGAGTTAGGAACGAGGTGGAAGACAATCTATCTCCTCTATATCTTTTGCTCTCGGTCATAGCCTCTTTATATAGGGCTCAGATCCCGTAGTAATCAATGACCGAATTAACGTCATTTACTGTCAATTAACTGTCCAGATCTAAACGTCCGGGGGTTACTGATTTTGCATTGATTAACAGTTAACGCATCCGTTATATTTGAGCAAAAAATTTGGCAAAATGTTGGTTCATCCGCTTGGATAAATTTTGCCCCGACCGGTCGAGCATTCGATACGCGCAAGTTGTGCACACACACGAGTCTACTTGGTTCAGTACAAATCCGGGCCCTGGATTTGCAGTCCCCTGCGCACCCACGCGTGAGAGTGTCTCTTCCCATGCATTTGTTCACAACTAACATGCTTGTGAAACAATATAAACCAACAATTATGCCTTGAGACTCTCAATGTGGGACTAAAGTCTCATTCACAATTGAGTTTCTTTATTCTCCACCTCTCTTTCCATTCACTAGAAACTCCTAATGTGGGACTAAAGTTCCATTCACAATGGAGCATCTTTTCTCCCTTTTCATTCACACTATATCCAACAAACATACCCTAAGGCTGCGTTTAGTTAGGGGTAATGTAATCCAATTTGTAATGTAATTGAGTCTGTAATGTAATTCAGATTACATGTTGTTGATTTTGTAATCTAGATTACAACACTTTAACTAGCTTTTGTAATGCAGATTACATTACATTATAATTTTAAAATTGTACCAAACAAAGTAATTAATTTTATAATGTAATCCTGATTACATTATAAAATTAATTACTCCTTACCAAACATAGTCTAAATGTTTTTGTTTACGGTGATGATCGACCTCTTTAGATGAGTGAGATTTTTTTTTCTCAAAGAATTATTTTTTAAGAAATTTTATCTATACATTCGTATGATAATTTACTATTTAAGTATCAATTCGGCCCAATTTTCGAATGATGACGAATCATCTAGAGAGAGGCTGAATAATGTTAAATAATCCATTAGTTTGGAATTATTTCTTAGTGTAGCAAGGTGTGTATTTCAGTTTTTAACATTCTTCAGTCAGAGAGGCTGAATAATGTTAAAAACTTAATTATTGTTGTTGTTGTATTTGTTTGACAATCACACACAACACTATCAAATAAAGGGAGCTCGGCAAAATTAGAAATTGAACTGCCTAACAGTCACAAACATAACCTGAACAAGACTGCAACTGATACAGCAACTTGAGAAATTACATATCAAGCTTCTCCAAGCTGACCTCTCAACAATTCTGCAAAGATGTTTCACAGAGAGCAACTCTACTCAGGAATCCGAATCCTCACTCGTGTCGCATCGAGCTCTCGATTGAATGGTAACCCGAGCTCCGGATATGAGTCTGCCGAAGCGAAAATGATCGGTTAACCATGATCCAAAGAATCCATCTCCTAAATGTGCAAGGAGAAATTAAGCTCACCTTTCCTCAATTTTGATCAACCTGTCAGTTTTGCCTTCCAAAGACTCCACATCAGTTGATGGCGCATTGATACTCTGGATCTCTTCATTTGACGGCTCCCTGAAGTGTAGCTCAGCAGAAGACTTCCTCGGGGCATCTGAAAAAGATAGCCTGATCGCTTCGTCTTTGCATTGTTTGTTTGGCACCGATGAATTCATCCCTCGGGGGAGGCACTTGGAGCGCGATTCCTCTGTCGGATTCGCGATAACCTGCTTCGAATCCGGGGTGGTCTTGCAGCTTCTAGGAAATGTCAAGGGACAACTTCAAAAGGAAAAGTAATTTCATTGAACCAATCTAAGCCTACCGAATAGTTAAGAGATGGCTAAGGTTGAACTAGTCCCAAAGGATGAACAAGCCTTCAGCTGTTAACTAACTTACCTGTTGGAGCAAGAGACATGAGTTAACTAATTAACTAACTTACCTGTCGGTTGCATTGTATGAAGAAGAGCGTTTGAGTGCGGGCGCCGCCATTTCCCCTACTATGCTCCTGTGCTTCTTTGTCTCCACCAAGCTCCCGCTGAAACACTCCTTGTCATCGAATCGGAGCGCGATCAGCCTCCGATTGTCGTGGGGCTGGCTATTGAGCTCCCCCTTGCGCACCGTCGATCTGGAAAACATGGGAGAAGGCAGTTTGGAGTGGGAGAAGCTGGGCTTGTAGGTCGGCACTAGGCCAAAGCTTTGGTGATCCTTCACTGAGATCGCCCCGCATGTGATCAGTTGCATCAGCACGGTTGTTGGCCTCAGCTTTGGGCCTCTGTGGAAGAGAACCTCCTCCTCCTCCTCCTCTTCGAGCACCCGGAAGCTGGTGATCCTGCCGGCGTCGGCTCTGATCAGAGACTCCAAAGTCTCCATCTTCCCGCCAGAGGATGAGTCGCTCTCGTCTGCGCGTAGGTCGCTGCTCTGTGGCTTTGGCGGATCGAATTCGGTGGAAGGAAGGCTGTCATCGGTCTGAGTCGAAGCATCAGAAGCTTCAACGGGCTTGCACGATGGGTGCTCTCTGCAACTCCAGCCATTCTCCGGCGAGGCATCTTGAGCTGCTGAAAAAATGGCGCCGTCTTGCTGCTGGGGGGTCGAGATCGGCAACCTGCAGTTGCCATTGCCTTGCCGAGTCCGATCTGAAACTGAAATTTGGGGGTTAATTAATTTCCGTCTCCTCCTGGTCAAGGAAGAAGAAGAAGAAGAAGAAAATTGCTGATTTGGGAGCACCTGAAGAAGACTGATGCAGCAGCTCGGTGCCCTTGAGGACATATTCGTCGCCGTTGGCCGGGAGCACGAGATCGTCGGCGGCGAGATCGTGCCAGACGAAGCCATTCTTGTAGTCCCTGCAACCACAAATTTCTCATCATGCAGGTGGAGGTGCTCGACGACGATCAGCAGAACTGTACCTCTTGCAGGACCACGAGTACATGGCGGGCATGCCCTTCCCTCTCAGCTCGTCGAGCCGATCGATCACATCTACCGAACCAAAAACCGTAATCAGAGAGAGGGCAAGGCAATTAATTAATGCAGGGATCGAGGATGGTTAGCGCGAGTGACCTCTGAGGAAGAGTCCGTCGGGGGAGGAGAGGGGGACTTGGATGAAATGGGGTGCTCGAGGTGGCGGTTCCGGCAGAGGTAGTAAACCACGGGAATCTTCCTCCCCGCCGGCGAAGCCGGCTCCGGCTGCCAAGCTCGAGCACTCTCCGGGGTGCCCTGGTCGGCGCCGTGTCCCCGTCCTCCTCCTTCCATCGCCACTACAAGCTCCCCGGCGTCGACGTGACCGCTGAACTCGATGGCGTTGCTCGAGAGAAGGAGAGGGAGAGAGGAAAAGCAGCAGCGGAGGAGGACATTAATCGAATTCAACGGCGTACGCTCCTCGGCGTGCTGCTACGGTGCCCCTCGATCGAGAGTTAAACAGGAAAATCAGAAACGGAATTAACCGAACGGCTAAGCCTGCGGCGTCTGCCGGTTAAATTTTATCCGGCAGTAAAAACACGTTGCCGAAGAAGAGGAGCACGGGTACTGTTGCTTGATGGTGACGGTACCTCTGTGCTTGTCCTCCGATTGTGATAATTTAAAATAATTTTAATTAAATTAATAAGATATAATAGTATTCAAATTCATTGCCGTCCGCCGTCCGCCGTCCGCTGTCCGCCCCAAACTAAGACGACTGCCATATATGGGAGATCGGAGACGCTAAGTAAATATATTTTTTTAAAAAAATTTAAAAGTATATTAAATATATTTAAAATTTTAGAATGTAAATACTGAGTTATAATAAATTAAGGTACAGATAATATATATCAGACATTACAATTAATTCATTACGATGTATTATAAAAATTAAAATACTGAATTAGGATGAATCGAGCGAATAAAAAATTTCGTTCGATGAAAAAAAAAATAAAAGACTCACATTATCGATTGATTTAAAGCCATATACTGAAAGAAATCGAACTCTGTTTTTTTAGATATCATGTGAATCGTAGTTTGAATTTTCCTTTTGATATTTGTTAGATTGAGATATCGATCAACGGATTATCCGAACTGATATCTTATAAATAAAATAAAATTATTTTTTTAATTAAGTCTTCTCTCTTAGATTTAAAAAAAATCTTAGATACTCATGATATATTATATGTATATATTATTTAAAATTTAAAAATTAAAATTAAATTATTATGGATTTAATTAATAATTTTTTTGGATTATGATTTTCAAAATAAAAAAATTAATATTTACATATATATTATTGGTATATTATATGTGTTTAAAATTTATGTGAAAAAATATTAATTTTTAAAAATAATAAAAATATCTAAAAAATTCACTCGATACTTCTCGAGTCGAATCGCAATGGATCGAAATGAGGAGTATTTATTATATATATATATCTATCTATAATAACTTTAATTATTATTGATGTTGTATTAATAATTGTTATTGTGAGTGTCGAAATAAAATTATTTAAAATAAAAAAATATTATGAGATTTTGCGTGCCGTTGAGGGTGCTAATGATTACAGAGCCGTTGCTGGCCCTCGTCGGGCCCATTTAGATGGAAAGCCGGATGCCTTTCATAATTGATCACAACTTTGTGTCGTAAAAAGTATAAAACAATGAGGTTTATAAATTATTTTTCTCTGGGACAGAATATAATGATTAATCTTTTCAATAATAAATTAAAATTTAAAATTCAACTGTGATATATTATTAAAAAAAATCCTGAATAAATAACGGAAGAATGTTGACTATTAAGTTGAATTTCTGTGTATTTTCCAATTTAGTTTAACAGTAGATAAAATTTGTTATAGAGCTAGATAGGCCATTTTAGATTTGATTATTACCTAATTAAATTATTTTTTATAAAACAATGGCTTTGACCTCTCGTCTCGGTGAATGATGTAGCGATTAGGTTTTTTAGACGATTAATCAAATATTAAAGATTGAATCTTAGTTCTGATTTATAGGAGAGAATTTTTTTTAATGGTATGATAATTTTAAAAATGCAAGCCGTTTGAAGGACCTCCGTGAATACTTGAATCATCAAATGGCCTCATCCCATCCGCCCCTTGCCACTCTGGTTCGGCATGCATGTTAAACCATAGGAAGATCTGAGATTTTAAGGACAAAAGAGACAAAAGGGACAGATCTGAGATTTTAAATTTGGGAGTATCGTAAAATCAAAATAACTATTGAGTATAATAACGGCCTCATTAATCCTTCAAAATGTATATTTAATTAAAAAATATAAAAAACTAAAAAAAATAATTATAATAAAGATTTAAACTCTAAATGTATGATAAAAAAGAAATTAAATTTACTATTAAACCAACTACAAATATTTATTTTAATAGGGGTCAAATAGTATATTAAGAAACAAATTTCTATATTAAAATAAAAAAATTATATATAAAAATAATATTATTAAAAATTGAGAGGGTCATAGCCCTTGTCCTATTCTAAATCCACCCCTAAAGACGAGCAATGAGCAAAGAGTTGAGTTAGTCCAAGACTTACTGTTGATAAATGATACTTCGTAATAAATTATGATTTAAGAGTCAAGATAGCCGGGCCATGTAGGGTAGCCCAACTGAGATCGGCTGATCGGGAAATGCCCTACAAGATGCAAGTATTTGCATTTTGGGCCTCTGTGCTTGGGAGTGTATAGTGTTTTATGCTCGAGTTTGGAAATGTGCATTACTCGGCGCTTTTGTTGGACTCGACATCGAGTGTTTCAAAAATCTAATATTTTATAATTGTATGTCTCATTTGGAGAAAATTTTTCTATTAAATATGTTGTGCAATCCCGATGGTCCAGAGTGACTATGTGTTTTGATGTTTGGGCAAAGGGTTTAAGTTATATTCATCCTTGTATTTGATATATGTATTTGAGTATGCAACTTCTGTAGGATACACATATACTTAGCTTGATAGCTTAGGATCCGATAAAGGATGGAGAGATATCTGAAGGACCGTGAATAAGACAACAATGATGAACAGAGGGAAGTGTACTTCGAGGTATACGCGAAGGATGACATGTGGAGACGAGCTGCGGGCTTGTATGCATTCGAGGGACGAGAGATAAAGCGAAGAAGGCTTGAAGACAAGAGTCAAAGCTGCAAAGGAAGAGTTAAGTGAGTCGTAAGGGTCTGAGTGTGAGTGAACTGTACTCGAAAAGGGAAACCCTAGTGTTCTGGAAGGAATCGTCGTCGATGGTCGGTCATCGAGGTTTCGCCTACATGGAAGTCTTTGTGGAGGGGAGGAATTCTTTGCCATGCGAGATTAACACGAGCGTTAGGGGACACGCCAGAAGTTGTCCGGCGGAGTCTACTCCGACGCTCAAGTCAGGATCTTGATAGTGAATGCAGGCAACGAGAAAGGAAAAAACTGCTAAGGACAGTGCGTAACCCCCTTACCAGAGGGGCTAAGCTACCTTTTATACCGATGGAGGTAGACTGAGCATGCTCCCTCGATCTGTGCCAGGTTTTCGCGATGTGAGCCACGTTGCCCCCCTCCTTCGGCAGTTACTGGATAACTTTTGAAACGATCTGCGCCGTTATTACGCTTCGACCCGTTGCGATATTTAAGGGTCGTGATGACTCCTTATAACGGGGATGCTTATCTGTAATCAAGGAGGGGGGGGGTCAGTACTTGAGGTCGGTCGTTACTGGGGCTCCGTCCCCCGAGGTGATCTCGGGGTCTTTTGGCCCAGGTGAGTGCGAGCGCTGCAAATCCCGAGGCGCCCTTGGGGCCCAACCCCTCGGGGTGATCCCGGGGAGTCTTCTAGCTGACCCTCCCGGGCACATCCCCCGAAGGGGGGTCCTGAGGCCCAGGTTGCTTCGATCCGATGTACCATGCCACGCAGCATCTTCATTATTCAACCCTATCACCTAGGTTTAGGATTTTACCAGTCGACTGGTATGAGATCAGTCGACTAGTAGAGGTTATAGAACGATTAGTTAACTGATATTCTGTGCAGTCAACTAGTGTCGGTTGAATTCGAACATTGGGCTGTAACATTCGAATTCGACAGCTGACAGTCAACTGGTGTTGAAATCAGTCGACTAGTAACGGCTGGATCAACAACGAGCTTTATTTAAGAGAGTTCGATTTGCTTGAGCAAGGTTGATGAACTTGGTCTTGGTTAAAGGCCAATTAGTAGTCTAAGTGCTCAAGAGTTCTTGTTGAGGTTGTGGTGATATTTCTCCACCCACAAGGAGCTACATAAGCTAGTCGGAGGTTTTCCAGGGAATCATATATCGACGGAATCGGAATCGTCCGTCTTACGGACAACCGTTGAGTAGGAGCTTTATCTTCGAACCACGTTAAATCGGTTTGTCTCTTTATGTTTAGTTTGTTTTAAATTATTCTGCTTGCGCACTAACACTATAGGAAGAGAAACTGACAAATTGAGGGAGAGCGGCTATTCACCCCCCTCTAGCCATCCGATCATTTCCAACAAGTGGTATCAGAGCAAGGTCTCTCTTGTTGGACTAATCGCCAAAAGAGGAAGGTACTAGAGGAAGAAGAAGAAGATGGAGTCGGAAGGTCCATTAGGATGGGATATCCCAATCCCACATCCATACGATCGCAACGACTTCTCATATTGGAAAGGTAGAATATTGTATCTTCTTATAACTAATATTGAAGATTGGTTGTGTTTCGAAGTAGATTTCGATACTCCAAAGGACAAAAAGGGAAGGACGCTCAAGTGGACCGAGGAGCAAATTCATCAATTTGAAATCAATAACAAGGTAACCAAAATATTAATCAATTTAATACCTAATGATATTTGGATAGGATAGGTGAGTATAAGGATGTCAAGGAATTATGGAGCAACCTAGTTGAGCTCCATGAAGAACCCCAAGAATCAAGCTCACCAACTCAAGAGCTTAGGGAATCGGAAGTTGAGGAGTGCTCAACATCTGAAGAAGAAATAGTAGAAGTCTCCACTTTAAGGATTGAGGGGGAGGAGAGACCATTTTCAATGTTGGAATAAGAAGAAAAAAACTTCCACCTCCATCGGAGCCAAATCAAAAGATTACATAGTTTGCTTCGGGTGTAATGAGAAGGAATACTACAAGGATAAGTGTCCAATGGGTAAGAAAAAAATAACTCCTAAATCTAAGTCAATTCCTTTAAATTCTAACCTGGGTTGTAGGAACGAAGAAGCCCGAAGAGAAGAATACAAATTAGATGCTTCACATATGGAGAGAAAGGCCACTACCATACTAACTGCCCAAACAGAGAAGAGATGAAGAAGTTGGAGCACTTAAAGAAATGAAAGAAGAAGAAGAAGAAAAACTCACATTAAGGGGGAGCTTCAAGGGTAAGGGAGGTCCACCCTAACTTGAGATATAATTTAAATTTTAAATTTTCCATGCATGCTAGGAATAATATTCATCATTTACCCATGCAAAATTTTAGTTTTAAGTATCATGATAGAAATAGGATCATTGCAAATCATAACCCTAGAAAATCCATTCATGATAAACCTAAAGGCATTAAACCTAAGGATCAAGGTATTAATTCCAAGAACGGGAGACACATGCCTAGAATGGATAGGTCTAGAATGTCCAAGGTAGACATGTTGATTCTAGGGTTAGAATCCTAGAAAGACAAAATCAAGCTTTGAAGGTAAAGCTTGATAGATTAGAGAAAACCCTAGAGAGATTCAATACTGGATCTAAAGGGTTAGTAAATTGTTGGGGAGCCAATAACCCAATAATGATAAATCAGGCTTGGGATACCGATCTAATCTCTTCAAACTAATGGCAAGTCTTATGCTAGAGTAGCACATGACTATAGCAAGGACAAGCCCAAAAATGACAAGGGAAAGTCATTTAAGGGAAAGAAGACATTAACCAAGGACAAAGTGTCTATGGTTAAGAAAGTTAGGTTTGTAGGCCAAGAATCACAAGAGGTATACCGATGTAGCCTAGTGGTTGTGGATGAGCACTAAGGGATGCGACTAAGCCTAAGAGCTCAAGGGGGAGCTTTAAGAGCCAAGTTGTGACCCATGACAAATGGATCTTAGTTGGTTGCTATTTGGGAGTCTAGATGAGTCATGAAATATGCCAAAGGGTTTGGAGACGGATTTGAGTCCTAATCCTTGGGTTTTGACCCATATGGTTTGAGTTTTATGTAAAAAATATGACATTGGGGTCATATTGCATGAAAATTTGATTGTGATGTATAGATGTCATATAAACCAATGCTAGGTATGTATTGTGGGTTGGTATGAGTAGATTCATTAAGAGGAAGCCAAAACTAAGACTTTAGGTCAAGGTTCAAGAGGAAGCCAATGCTAGGTATGCATTTAGATAGTTTTGGATTTTGTGTCAATCTTGGGATCCGAGATATGTATATTTTTAAATGTATTTTTTTCAAGTAGACATGGGTATCACAAACCTCTCCACAAAATTTAAAATTTTTTTTGATGATTTATGAATTTGTTATGTATTTCTGAAATTGGGGTTAGAAATGCTGAAAGGCTGATATCAAGGTATCAGTCGACTGGTAATAGTGCTTTCTAGAGTGAGAAAAGTACTGTAAGGTTTTTCGATAGGGATCAGTCGATTGGTAACTGTTTCAGTCAACTGATACATGCTGAAACTATTTTCAACAAAGTTAAAAAGTGTTCTAATTATGAAAAAATATGTGTACAATCTTATAGAGGGTTAAACATAATGTTATTGTCATTAGAGGATAAAAAATCTAATGATTGAGATATTATTGGAGTTTTTTTGATATATGACAAAGGGGGAGAATTAAGATTTAATTGGAAAAATCTTATGTATCTTGCAAGAAATCCTAGTTTAAGGGGGAGCTTAGGTGAAGGGGGAGCTGTGTTGCTTATTTATTGGCAAAGAGGGAGCCTTGTGATAGGTTCTTAAAAAGCCCTTGGTAAATCCAAGTGTAGGAGAAGTCTTGGATAGGTTTTAAAAAGTCCTTGGTGAAAAATTCTAACTTTTGGGGAGTTTAGGTGTTGGAGAACCTTGTGATAGGATTCCATGCATTATTTGTATTGCATTTGCATATGCATTGGCGATGTAAGTCCAAGGTGTAGCCTTGACAACGTAAGTCTAAATGTTTTTAGCATTGTATTTGTTATTTATTTTCCCTAACTTAAACGTATTGTCAAACATCAATAAGGGGGAGATTGTTGAGGCAATTCTAATGGTCCGAAGTGACTATGTATTTTGATGTTTGAGCAAAGGGTTTAAGTTAGGTTTATCTTTGTATTTGATACGTGTATTTGAGTGTTCAGGTTTTACATGATACACATAGACTTAGCTTGATAGCTTCGGGTTTAATGAGCATGGTGCGTCCAGGGACCGTGGACAAGGCAGCAACGATGAGCCGAGGGAAGCGCACTTCGAGGCATACGCGAAGGATGACATGAGGACGAGCCATGAGCTTGTATGCATCTGAGAGACAAGAGCTAAAGGTATACACGAAGGATGGCATGGAGATGAGCCGCAAGCTTGTCTACATCCGAGAGACGAGAGCCAAAATGAAGAAGGTTTGAAGACAATAGTCAAGGCTACAAAGAAGAATTAAATGAGTCGTGAGGGTCCGAATGTGAGTGAAATGTACTCGGGAAGGGAAACCCTAGGTTTAGGGTTTTACCAGTCTGATCTTTTTGTGTAGTTGACTGGTGTTGGCTGCATTCTAATGTTGGACTGTAACATTCAAATTCGACAACTGACAGTCGACTGGTGTTGACACCAGTTGACTAGTAACGGCGGAATCATCAAACGAGTTCTATTTAAGAGAACTCTGTTTGCTTGAGCAAGGTTGACGAAATTGGACTTGGTTAAAGGTCAATTAGTAGTCTAAGCTATCAGAGGTTTTGTGCGAGGTTGTGGTGAGGTTTCTCCACACATAAGGAACTACGTGAACTAGTCGGAGGTTTTTCGGGGAATTATCCACCGACGGATTAGGATCGTTCACTTTACGAATAGCCGTGGAGTAGGTGTTTCATCTCCGAACCACGTTAAATCGGTTTGTCTCTTTGTGTTTAGTTTGTTTTATATTATTCTGCTTGCGCACTAATACTATAGGATGAGAAACTGACGAATTGAGGGTGAGCGACTATTCACCCCCCTCCCCCTCTAGCCATCCGATCATTTCCAACAAAATATGTCGTAATTAGGAATCGAACTATAAATATTTGGATGATAACTTAATACTCTTCCGTTGTATCATAGTCTTAGGAAGACCAAACGAGTATGTATTAACGGTGGTCGATGGTCGTTGGGGAAGAAAAATCATAATGCCCTAAGGACATCTTTAATGGTTAAATTTTAAATGAGATTATTTTAATCCCTAATAAGCCATATCAAAAAATATAAAATTTAATATTTCCTCCGTAATCAAAAACCTCTGTATAATTTTTTTGAATCTTATGTTACCCATCATATATTTATATTTATTATTATTTTATTTAATATTCCTTTATGAATATTCGTTCGACAGGATCATATTTAGCGCTAGAAGGAGGGCATTTCACCTGATCGAGAGCGCAAGATGGAAGATCCCAATCGAGTGACAGTCACAATTACACTAGAGGAGTACGAGTTTCTGATGGCTACTCGAGCCCAGAAGACCCCCCAGTTATCTCTACATCCGAGTAGCTCGGCTACCTAGTTTCCCGAGCCCTCGACCCCAGTTGTCTCTACATTCGAGTAGCTCGGCTACCTAGTTTCTCGAGCCCTCGGCCATGGGCAACTCGGCGGGTCGAGGAAATGTCGTCAAGCCAGAAGGCGTCTCAATCCCTTTCCCCCCTGAATTTTACCGAGCCAGAGGAGATGAGGCTCACTCTAATCATGTCGAGGCATTCGCATCCAGTTAGACGCACTGGCAACGTCGGATAAGGAAAAGGGTCTGCCTGACCCCCCACCGGCTCCCCTAATGCGTTGCCCCTTTTCTTCACAGATCCTCGAGGACCCGGTCATCAAGCATCTCCGATTCTTCACCATCCTGTAGTACTGGGGAGCGAGCGATCACGAGGAACATCTCATGAAGTTTAAGAGTGCCGCCTTGCTTCACTAATATCCCGAGGGCGTCAAATGTCATGCTTTCTTAACGACCCTGTCGGGACCGACTCAACGATGGTTCTATCAGCTCCCGAGCGGGTCCGTGTTTAGTTTCGAGGAGCTCAAGAGGTTGTTCTTGCAGCACTTCGTAAGCAGTCGGAGGCACCATAAAACCAGCCTCAACCTGTTCGCGTTGAAATAGGGGCCGAAAGAATCGTTCAGATCCTACATCAAGAGGTTCAATGGGGTGGCTATGGGCGTACCGATCGCCATCCCTGAGGTTCTAATTAGTGCATTTTCCCAAGGGTTACAAGAGGAAGATTTCTTCCGTTCGCTGATTAGGAAGCCCCCAAAGGACTTTGTCAGTCTATTGGGAAAAGCTGTCAAGTACATCAACGTGTAGGAAGCCTAAGCCGCTAGAAAAAAGGAGGTCGGTGGCGCCCCTGCACCAAGTCCCCCACAAAATAGCCGCTCGTCGGACTGACCCATCCACAACCCTAGAGGGGAAATCGACTGGATGGGGATAGAGCGGAGACACGTGCAGCAAGTAGTTCAGGGATGTCTGCCGACCCGGTGGAGGCCTTATTGCACTTTCCACTAAAGCAACACACACAACACCGAAGAATGATGATAGGCCGGGAGAGGTCGGGCTCCTATCACTCGGGGATGGGGGCGTCAGTTCTCCCTAGGGCGCAGCCTAGGTCGGGGAAGTCCCTCGGCCGTACCAGCGGCAGGAGAGCTTAGACGGAACACGCCTGCCACTTGCAACCTATTTCCCCTGGAGGGGCAGACTGAGCCCGAAGAGATGGATGAGGAACAAGCTAACTAGCAGAATGTCGTCCGAGGAGGGGTCCATGTGATCTCAGGTGGGCCAACTAGAGGAGACTCGAACCGAGCCCGAAAGGCCCAGGTACGTCGACTAGAAATTCACCAGGTGGGAATGAGTGCCACCTAGGCGCAAGACCCTCAGGTCAGTTTTGGGCCACAAGACCTATAAGGATTGGAGATCCCTCATAACGACGCCCTGGTCATCTCTGCTGTGATCGCCAACTATCAGGTCCACCGCACCATCGTTGACACAGGTAGCTCGGTAAACATACTGTACAAGAAAGCTTTCGATCAATTGCAGATTGAGCCGTCCTAGTTGGAGTTGGTAGTCGCACCATTGTTCGCGTTTACTGGGAACCAGGTGTAGCCGATTGGTCAGATACGTCTGGCTATGTCCTTGGGCGAAGATCCCCTAAAAAGAACCAGGTGGTCCACTTTCCTAATAGTGGATGCCCTTTTAGCCTACAATGTGATCTTGGGACGACCGACCCTCAATGAGTTCCAAGCAGCGGTCTCAACCTTCTATCTCAAGATAAAGTTCCCGGTCGGCAATAAGGTAGGGGAAGTTAAATGGGATCAACGAGTGGCGCGCCAATGCTACGTGGATGACGTTCGGGCAGTGGGCCAGAAATCAAGGAGAACATCCACCTATTGTAATATGGTGTAGGCTTCTCCTTGGGTGGAACTGCACGAGGACAAAGAGAAGACCCAACTACTTCCCGACCGAGCTGAGACCAAAGTCAAGATTATAGTAGGCTTGCCTAACGAATTAAAGCAACCACTGTTGGAATGCCTAGCAAGGAACCAGAATGTATTCGCTTGGTTGGTAAAGGATCTCCAGGGGGTCCGGATGGAAGTGGCCGAGTACCATTTGCATGTGTATCCGAACGCCAGACCGGTCAAACAATGCAAGAGGGATTTTAGCACAGAGTAGAACAAGGTCATCCGGGCAAAGATTGAGAAGCTGTTAAAGGTCGGACACATTAGAGAGGTCCTGTTCCCGGCCTGGCTAGCTAATGTGGTCCTCATGGCCAAACCTAATAACAAGTGGCGAGTTTGCATCGACTTTCGTGACCTCAACCGAGCTTGCCCGAAGGACTGCTATCCCTTGCCAAGGATCGACCAGATAGTCGACTCGACCGCTGGCAGTGAGCTCATCTCTATGTTGGACGCATATCAAGGCTATCACCAAGTGCCTCTAGCTGTCGAGGATTAGGAGAAGGTCAGCTTCATTACGGCAGATGGTACGTATTGTTATATTGTCATGCTGTTCGGACTCAAAAATGCAGGTGCTACATATCAATGCATGATGAACAAAGTCTTTCGGGCATAAATCGGGCGGAATATTGAGGTGTACGTGGATGACATCTTAATCAAGACTAGCCTGGGGGCCGATTGGGTGCAAGACGTGGAAGAAACCTGCCGCAGCTTGCCCAGATATGGGTTGAAGTTGAACTCGACCAAGTGTCTTTTCGGAGCGCGGAGTGGGAAATTCCTCTGATATATTGTCACCGAGAGAGGTATTGAGGCCAACCCAAGTAAGGTCCAGGTGTTGGAACTTGGATGGCTAAAGAGGGGAGGGGGTGAATATAGCCAGACACAAAAATGGCTTCGCTTTTGAACTTCTGCACTTAGGGTTAGTAGCACAGCGGAAGCAATACAAAGTATAACAGTGAAACCAAAGTGCAGAAACTAAAGACAAACCAAAATGCTAACCAAGAAGATTTACAAGATTCGGGGATAACTTGCCCCTACTCCTTGGCGTGCCCTTAAGGTGTGCGATCCCTTGATCGTCGGTAGATCAAGTCTCGGAAAATTCGAATAGAATGCAACCTCCTTCTCGGTGGAGTAACCTCTCCACAGCGTTTCAAGATGAATGAAGTATTAAGTACAGGAAACACAAGAAGGAATCTTACTGAGCACTAAGAACCGCAAGAACACAAGCGAACTTCTCAACGAGCTCCACTCAGCACAGATCTCACGCAAGAACTCCCTTCTTCGTGTCTTCTCGCTGATGGACTCGCCAAGCTCCTTGTTTCTTCCCAAGTGCTCAAGTAACAGAAGGTTGCTTCAGATTCACAGTTGCTTGCTCAAGAGATGGATCAAAGTTGTCGCAAGATCACACAAATGTTGTAGCAAAAACAGAGACTTCTTTGTTACTGAGTTGTTTCCGTTAACGAGACTTCTTCGCCACCAAGCGCTTAAGTCCCTTCCACTGATCGCCAGGTCACAACCATCTCTCTACAGCTCCCAGCTGCTCCACTGCAACTGCCCACCTACCACTGAGCTCCCCTGGACTCCCTGAGCTTCCCTCAGACGAGCCCCAGTCAGCAGCTCCAGAAGCACCAGCATCCGTTGCAACCTGAGATGGATCCCTGTCTAACCTGATGTATCAAAAGCCTTTGTTTTACTTCCCTTGGATGATCCCAGAGTCACCTGCACACTTAGCAGCTCATTAGGGCAGCATATCAACAGAGAATCAAACACTCAGTAGTTAAAGCAGAGATAGCAGATGTGATCAGACGTGATCAGAGCGTTTGACAACGCGTTTGAATTAAAGTGATCGGTCACTGGACCGATCCAGGGCTCGTGGATCGGTCACCAGACCGATCCACAGCTTTGCTGGGATTCCCAGCTTTCACGGCCACAAGGGCCTGATCGGTCACCAGACCGATCAGGTTGTGCCCTGATCGGTCAGCAGACCGATCAGGAAGCTCTCCGACCGATCAGGCTCCAGCCTGATCGGTTATAGCGAGAACTCCGTGCACTTGATCGTTCACCAGAACGATCTGAACAGTATCTCTGATTGGTCACCAGACCGATCAGGAGCCAAGCAGTAAGGTTCCCAAAACCCACTGTATGCTCCCTGATCGGTCACCAGACCGATCAGGAGCCAAGCAGTAGGGTTCCCAAAACCCACTGTATGCTCCCTGATCGATCACAGACCGATCAGGAGTCGATTAGTAGCCCAGCAAGGTCACTGTGTGCTCCCTGATCGGTCACCAGACCGATCAGTCATTGCTGGATCGGTCACCAGACCGATCCACGTGGGAACTTCATGCCAACTTCCCTGATCGGTCACCAGACCGATCCAGGCAAAGCCAAATCCACTCCAAGTCACAAGAACAAGCATGCGGCCCTTCTCTGACTCGTTCTTAGTCCCCCGGACCAAGACACCGTGCCCAGCTTCACTCACCGAGACTTCAGTCAACCTGGCTTCACTCACCAGGACCCGACTTCACTCACCGGGATTTCCAATCACCTAACCCTCCGAGTTAGGAATTTTCACACCTAGCCCTCCAAGCTAGGACTTTTCACACCTAACCCTCCAAGTTAGGACTTTTCACACCTAACCCTCTAGGTTAGGAATTTTCACACCTAGTCCTCCAAGCTAGGACTTTTCCACATCTAACCCTCCAGGTTAGGACTTTTCACACCTAACCCTCCAGGTCAGGAATTTTCACACCTAGCCCTCCAAGCTAGGACTTTTCCACACCTAACCCTCCAGGTTAGGAATTTTCACACCTAGCCCTCCAAGCTAGGACTTTTTCACACCTAACCCTCCAAGTTAGGATTTCATCCACCTAGCCCTCCAGGCTAGGACCTGACCCTCCAAGCTAGGCTTTCATCAAACCTAGTCCCACAAGGTATGCCTAGTCTACGACCAGGACTTAATCACAATCATCTCATCAACCTAAACTAAAATCAGTGTCAACACCAAAACAACAATTAGGGTCAGACTGCACTAACACCAGGCGCTGCTCGACATGCCACCACCGTGAAATCTCAGGGAGGCGCAAAGGCTCACTGGAAGGATCGTGGCATTGTCTCGGTTCATCTCCCGATCCACAGAGTGGGGACTACCTTCCTTCAAGACTCTTTGCCGAGCCACGAAGTTCCAGTGAGATACCGACTGTGACAAAGCCTTTGAAGAGTTGAAATCCGATCTGGCAGAGTTACCTATCTTGGCCAAGCCAGAGCTGGGGGAGCCTCTATATGTATACTTGGCAGCCTCGGTCGAGGCAGTTAGTTTGGTGTTGGTCAAACAAGTAGAGGGCGATCAATAGCCAGTGTACTTTTTTATGCATTTATTGAAGGGTGTCGAGTGCTGCTATATGACACTCGAGAAGTTGGCTTACGTCTTCCTATTATCCGCTCGGCGGCTTCAACCTTATTTCTTAGCACATCCGATTATGGTCTTGACCAATAGTAGTTTGGGTCGGGTAGTGTCGAATCCGGAAGCTTCAGGTCGGCTGATCAAATGGACGATGGAGCTGAGTGAATATGACATACAATATCAAGCTCGCCCGACTATAAAAGCTTAGGCCTTAGCGGATTTTCTCAGCGAATTACGTTCAGAAGGAATCGAGGGTGCTTGGAAGATTTATGTAGACGGGTCGTTGGCTAGACAGGGGAGTGGTATTGGTATTTTGATGGTCTCACCCAATGAAAAACAACTACATTTGTCCGTACGGTTGGAATACCGAGCCACCAACAATGAAGCAAAGTATGAGGCTCTCATTGCTAGATTGCAAGCTGCTAAGCACATAGGTGCCACTCGGGTGATGTTGTACTCAGATTCATAGTTGGCCACTTAACAACTCGCGGGTCGTTTCGAAGTCAATAGTGACCGACTGGAAGCATTTGTCAAGACCTATGAGAAGCTGAATGTCGGATTCCAGGAGGTCCAGTTACAGAAGATCCCCAGAGAAAGCAACCTTCGGGCCGATGAACTAGCAAAATTGCCTAGTGCGGTGGGCTCCTGGGGGCTTCCTCAACCGATAAGTCAGATAATGTTGGTGATGCACATAGAACAACAAGCGGAGTCGGAGCTCGGGACGGACTGGAGAGCGCCTATAATCACCTACTTGATGGACGGGACATTCCCGTCCGACCGAGAGGAGGCTAGACTCCTAAGAAAGTGAGCGGTTCAATATTCCTTGGTTGGGGATGCGCTGTATAAAAGGGTCTTTGCCCGACCGCTGCTTAAATGTTTGGGTGACGAGGATGCTGACTACGTGCTCAAGGAGATACATATGGGAATTTATGGTAGTCATGCCGGAGGAAGGGTTATGGCTCGGAAGGCGCTGCTTTCAGGGTATTATTGGCCAACCTTGCAGAAGGATGCTGATCGACTGGTCTCTACGTGCTTGTCATGCTAGAAGCACCACAACCTCCCCCATCGGTCAGTCGAGATGATGAAAGCATCTGTGGTCTCTTGCCCCTTCGATCAGTGGGGAATGGACATAGTGAGACCTTTTCCTACAGCTCCTGCTCAAAAAAGATTTTATTAGTAGCAGTGGACTATTCCAAATGGATAGAAGCGGAGGCATTGACGTGTATCACCGAGCAGGCGGTGATAAAGTTCCTATGGCAGAACATACTTTGCTGATATGGGATCCCACACAAGTTGGTCTCGGATAATAGACTACAATTCCAGGGCAGGAGAATTAGAGAATGGTGCTCGCCTCACGACATTCAGCAATCGTTCACCTCAATTGCATACCCTCAGAACAATGGGCAAGCAGAGGTGGCCAATCGGGAAATCCTGAGGGGGTTGAAAACCAAGTTGGATCACGCGGGTGGCACGTGGGTGGACGAGTTACCCAATGTCTTGTGGGCCCAACGGACTATGCCAAGGGAGACAATGGGTCACACGCCTTTCCAGTTGGTCTATAAAAGCGAGGCAGTGGTGCCAGTGAAAGTCGGGTGTGAATCCGATCGGAGGAAGGCGTATGATGAAGAAAACGTGGAGAGAAGACGCTCGGAGATGGATCTGGTCGAGGAGATTCGGGAGAAAGCTGCCGTAAGGATGTTCGCTTATCGCAAACGAATGAAAAGTACGACCGAAAGGTGTTGGCTAGGACGTTTCATATTGGGGATCTCGTATGGAAGAGAATAAAGCCTGTTGGCGATGTTAGCAAGCTGGAGCCCCAATGGGCAGGACCTTTTGTTAGGGATTAGTGTGCCGACTAGAGGGGGATGAATAGTCCGTTGCCCCCAATGCGTCGTTTCTTCCTACAACGTTAGCGTACACAAGCAGAAACACAATATAAATAAACAAACGCTAACGTAAACCATTTACGTGGTTCAGAGATAAGACTTCTACTCCATAATTGTTCGTAAGGTGGACGATCCTGATCCATCGGTGGATGAGTCCCCGGAAGACCTCCGGCTAGCTCGCGTAGCTCCTTGTGGGTGGAGAAACCTCATCACAACTCTCACAAGACCTCTGAGAGCTTAGAATACTAATTGACCTTTAACCAAAGCCAATTTTGTCAACCCTAACCAGCCAAACCGAGCTCTCTTAAATAGAACTCGTGGCTGAACTAGTCGTTACTAGTCGACTGGTGCCAATACCAGTCGACTGGTTCCAACCGAATCCGAACGTTACAACTCAATGTTTGAATTCTAGCCGACACCAGTCGACTGTATAGAAGATTAGTCGACTGATCTTTCTATACTTTACACCAGTCGACTACTACAAGCCGCAGTTGACTGCCCAAATCCTAAACCTAGGTTTCCCTTCCCGAGTACAATTCGCTCACCACTCGAATCCTCACGACTCAGCTGACTCTTCACCTAGTAGCCTCGACCTGTTGCCTTTAAGCATTCTTTGACTTTGGCTCTCGTTCCTCGCATATGAGCCCGCGACTCATCCTTATGTCATCCATCGTGTATACCTCGAAGTGCGCTTCCCTCAGCTCATCGTTCCTGCTTTGTCCACGGTCCCTCAGATGCATACAAGCCACGGCTTGTCTCCTCATGCCATTCTTTACCGGACCCGAAGCCGTCCAGCTAAGCCTATGTGTATCCTGCAAACACTCACATACACATATCAAATACAAGGGTGAAATTAACTTAAGCCCTTTGCCCAAACATAAAAACATATTGTCACTCAGGACTATAGATTGCTCCAATAATCTCTCGCTTTTTGATGTTTGGCAATACATTTAAGTCAGAGAAAATAAATAGCAAATACAATGCTAAATAAACATTTGAACTTACGTTGCCAAGGCTTCACCTTAGACTTATACTGCCAATACATATGCAATGCAAACATGCATGGATCCTATCATACGACATCACTACACCTAAACTCCCCAATAAGTTAGGATTTTTATCAACCGGGCTTTTTACAAATCTCTCTAAGGCTCCCCCTACATAGGACTTATAAAGGGTTTTTAAGAACCTCTCCAAGATTTCCCCTTTGCTAATAAATGAGCAACAATGCTCCCCCTTTACCTAAGCTCCCTGTTGACCTAGGATTTCTTGCAAAGACATGATTGATTTCCCACTTAAACCTAACACTTCTCCCCCTTTACCACACATCAAAAATAACTCCAACAATATCCCAATTATTAGATTCTTTAACATCTAATGATAAAAAATAATGTGTATTAACCCCCCGTAAGATTATACACTTGTTTTACATTATTATGACACTTTTCGACTGCTAAAAAGTAGTTTCAGCATATATCAGTCGACTGAGACTGCTACCAGTTGACTGATCCCGTCGAAAAATCATACAGTAGTTAGTCTCTCTCTAGACAACACTATTACCAGTTGACTGCCCCCTGAACCAGTCGACTGATACCCTGATTTCAGCCTTTTCAACATTTCTGACCCAAATTTAGAAATACACCAGAAATTCCAAAATTCTTCAAAAATTTTCAAATTTTGTAGAGTGGTTTGTGGTACCCATGTTTACTTGGGAAAATATATTCAAAAATATATCTATCACCAATCCCAAGATTGACACAAAACCCAAAACTATCTAAATGGTTCAATTGAACCTTGACCTAAAGTCTTAGTTTTGGTCTCCTCTTGATGTATCTGCCCATACCAAACCACAATGCATCCCTAACATTAATTTATATGACATCTATATGTAGGACCGGTGCCGTCGATAGAGGGGGGTGAATATCAACTCATAAAATCTTTTCGAAAAACTTCGTCGGAAACTTCAGTGTTCGTTCGTTTGTTCTAGTCAAAGAGTTAGTAGCACAGCGGAAAAATAAAGCAAACGAAAAATACAACACAGCAGACAAGCTGGTTTTTACTTGGTTCCCAACCCCCCAGGGTCAGTACGTCCAAGGCCTAATCACGGGTAGCGCCCATCCACTAACGATCTCCTTTCCGGACTTTCTGGAGGTGGAGAAACCCGTCTTACAGTTCATGTTTACAATCAAAAGAATAATTAAATTAAGTGCTTGAAATAAACGCAAACCAAAAAGAAAGTTGACGATCCGACCAATCTAGAAGTCCGAAGTGCAGCGCACTTCCTCCTAGAGCCTCCTTGGTCGCAAAGCTTCATCTCTGATGCTTTTTCTTTGCTCAGAATACTTAAAATGATATTGCGAATGTTGTTCTGAGTTGAGTGGTCGAACCCCTTTATATAGCCATGTCCAGGGCGCCTATAAGCTGTAGGGCGCCTGCCACGTGTTGATTAAACTTCATCTTCACACCGAACTCGCAGCAGGGATAGAAATCCCCTTCCTAGGCGCCTGGGAGCCCTCAGGCGCCTGTGTTAACAAGTGCCTCGGATGGGCCTGCCCAAGCTGGGGCACCCTTAAGATCTGGGGCGCCTTTATCAATACAGGCGGCCTGGATGACCTTCCAGGAAGCCATTTTATGTTTGCTCGTCTGCTTTGCCTCCAACTCTAGGTACCTGCAAGATACACAAACACAAGACAAACAAATATATAATTATAGCCTTAAGGATTGGTTCTGACTTTGGATTTCTCGCGAAACCCTAGGTCGAACTGACGCCTAGTGTTCCCTTCCCGGGGAACGCGCCCTCGCCTACTTCTCTCAGGAGAAGTTTGCCAACCGACTCCTCCAGTTGAACTTTTGCCTGATCTTCCGGATCAAGACTTCAGTGTCTAGTCCACGACCAGGACTTATTGCCCAATTTCACGAACCAGGACTTCATGCCCAACCATCGGTCAAGTCTTAGGTGCCCATCCCTCGGTCAGGACTTATTGCTCAATTCCATGAACCAGGACTTCGTGCCCAACCCACGGTCAGGTCTTAGGTGCCCAACCCTTGGCCAGGACTTATTACCCAATTCCATGAACCAGGACTTCGTGCCCAACCTACGGTCAGGTCTTAGGTGCCCAGCCCTCGGCCAAGACTTATTGCCTAGGTTAACTAGAACTTTTCTTTACCTTGATAAGGATTTCTTTTGCTAGTCATATTAATCCTGACTAGACCCTTACCATGTCTAACATATATTACCAACTTAAGTATATTGTTAAACATCGAAACATTAGATGAAGACACCACTGATGCATCTTGCACCAACACTATACATCAAAAATCAATTTTCATGCCATATGACTCCAATGTCATATTTTCATGCATGAACCATAAACCCAATGTGCCAAAACCTAAGGATTAAGACTCAAATCTGTCTCCAAATCCTTTGGCACACTCCATGGTCCCTCTAGACTTCCGGGAGAAATTCTCCCAAAATCCATTGACCATGGGTCCCAACTTGGCTCCTAGAGCTCCCCCTTGAGCTCTTAGCCTTAGCCACCTCCTTAGGTGACTTTTTTACGAACGCAAGACCACATTGGTATACATCCGGTGATTTTTGGCTTACAAATCTAACTTTCTTAACTTTGGACACCTTGTCCTTAGTTAAGATTTTCTTCCCTTTAAATGACTTTCCCTTGCCATTCTTGGGCTTCCCTTTGCTATAGTCATATGACACCCTTGCATATGACTTATCTATAGCATTGGAGAACTTAGATCGATATCCTAGACTCAATCTATCATTATTGGATTTTTGACCACCCAACACCATACCTAAACCCTTAGATCCAATAGTGAATCTATCTAGGGTTTTCTCTAATTTATCAAGCTTTGCCCTCAAATCTTGATTTTCCCTTTCTAGGTTCTTAAACCTAGAATCGACATACCCACCTTGGACATTCCTAGACCTACCCACCTTCCTAGGCATGCGTCTCCCCTTTTTGGGATTAATACCTTGGTCCTTGGGTCTAATGGTCTTGGTTTTATCATGACATGATTTCCTAGGGTTTTGGTCTACATGATTAACCCTATTTTTATCATAATATCTTAAATCATAATTATGCATGGAAAAATAATTAACATTATAATTCCTAGCATACATGGAGGAGTTTAAATTTGAATTACATTTCAAATTAAAGTTAGGGATTACCTCCCTTACCCTTGTAGCTTCCCCTTGATGTGAGCTCCTCTTTTTCTCCTTCTTCTCACTTCCTCAAGTGCTCCAATTTCTTGAGTTCTCCACTCCTTGGGCACTTTGTGTGGTAGTGTCCTTGCTCACCACACGTGAAGCATCGAATGCGCTTCTTCTCATTCTTTTCCCTACAACCCACGTTAGAATTTAAAGGAATTGACTTGGGTTTAAGGTTTACCTCCTTTTTCATCCTCTTAGGATACTTGTCCTTATAGTGTCCCTTTTCATTGCACTCAAAGCAAATAATGTGATCTTTGACTTTGCTTTGGTGGAGTTGGAAGCTTCTTATTGCTCCGGTATTGAGGATGGTCTCTCCTCCCCCTTAATCCTTGAAGTGGAGACTTCTTCTTCATCCTTTGATGAAATGGATGGTTCCTCAATTTCTTGTGCCACTTCACTTGAGGAAATGGATGATTCTTTTTCTTCTTTCTCCTCCTCTTCGAATGTTGAGCTCCTCTCCTCATCCGATTGGTCCTTCTCTTCCTCTTGGACCATTAAGCTCATCTCCTTGGGCTCTTCTTCTTCTTCTACTACTCGTGTAGGGTTTTCATGAAGAGCAATCACTTTGCTCCATAGTTCATGAGCACACTTGTACTCACCTACACGACTAATTATATCATTAGACAAGAGATTAAGCCAAATTGATATTACCTTATCATTTGCCTTCGATTGTGTTTGTTGCTCATCATTCCAATATCGTGGTCGGAGCTTTTTCCCATGCTTATCTTTTAGGATTTCAAATGGTTCTTCAATGGCGATCATTAGATCCCAATCCATGTTAAACCACGTCTTTGTCCTTATCCTCTAATAATCAAAACTCTCACGGTCGTAGGGAGGTGGAACGTTGATGTCGTCTCCTAAGTGTTCTTCAAATGTCATTTCCTCTAGCCTTTTGCTCTCTCGGTGGTAAGTTCGTAGATGAGCGACTCTTGCTCTGATACCACTTGTTAGGGATCGGTGCGTCGACTAGAGAGGGTGAATAGCCCGTTGCCCCCAATACGTCGTTTCTTCCTACAACGTTAGCATGCGCAAGCGGAAATACTAGTAATATAAATAAACAAACACTAACGCAAACCGTTTACATGGTTCGGAGATAAGGCTCCTACTCTATGGTTGTCCGTAAGGTGGACGATCCTGATCCGTCGGTGGATGAGTCCCAGGAAGACCTCTGGCTAGCTCGCGTAGCTCCTTGTGGGTGGAGAAACCTCACCATAACTTGCACAAGACTTCTGAGAGCTTAGACTACTAATTGGTCTTTAACCAAAGCCAATTTCGTCAACCCTAGCCAGCCAAACCGAGCTCCCTTAAATAGAGCTCGTGACTGAACTAGTCGTTACCAGTCGACTGGTGCCAACACCAGTCGACTGGTTCCAACTGAATCTGGATGTTACAACCCAACGTCCGAATTCCAACCAACACCAATTGACTGCACAAAAGATCGGTCGACTGATCTTTCTGTGCCTTACACCAGTCGACTGCTACAAGCAGTAGTCCACTGCCTGAACTCTAAACCTTGGGTTTCCCTTTCCAAGTACAAATCGTTTACCACTCGGATCCTCACGACTCAACTAACTCTTCACCTAACAGTCTCGACCTATTGCCTTCGAGTCTTCTTCGACTTTGGCTCTCGTTCCTCGGATGCATACGAGCCCGCAACTCGTCCTCATGCCATCCTTCGCGTATGCCTCGAAGTGTGCTTCCCTCAGCTCATCGTTCCTGCTTTGTCCACGGTCCCTCGGATGCATACAACCCATGGCTTGTCTCCTCATGCTATCATTCACCATACCCGAAGTCATCCAGCTAAGCCTATGTGTATCCTACAAACACTCACATACACATATCAAATATAAGAGTGAACCTAACTTAAACCCTTTGCCCAAACATCAAAACACATGGTCACTCTGGACCATAGATTGCTCCAACACCTTTTAAGGTAATCCAAAAGATGACTTCCGGAGCATACCATTTGGAGAACGAGCACGGAAAGAAGCTGGATCGACCTTTGAGCGTCATTCATCTCCAACCGTATAGAGATCCATAGTGAGGTTATGTGAGCCTTTTGTATTAGTTAACTTTATGGTGTTAATGAATTGCCAGAGTCCCCATGACATGTGCCAGCATCCCAAACTCTCGCATTGTCAGCGAGTTATAAGTGGGCATGCCCCCACTCCACCACTTGACTCGGTGTACCCGATCAGACGCGTGATGACCCACGCTCCTTAGAATCAGACCGATCAAGTGTCCAGACTCTCGTCTTGCCAGCGAGTTATAAGTGGGCATGCCCCCACGCCACCACTTGGCTCAGTGTCCCTGATCGGACGCGTGGCGACCCATGCTCCATAGAATCGGACCGATCAAGTGTCCAGACTCTCGCATTGCCAGCGAGTTATAAGTGGGCATGCCCCACGCCACCACTTGGCTCGGTGTCTCCGATTGATCGTGTGGCGACCCACACTCCATATAATTGGACTAATCAAGTGTCCAGACTCTCGCCTTGCCAGCAAGTTATAAGTGGGCATGCCCCCATGCCACAACTTGGCTCAGTGTCCCCAATCGGACGCGTGGCGACCCACGCTCCATAGAATTAGACCAATCAAGTGTCCAGACTCTCGCATTGCCAACGAATTATAAGTGGGCATGCCCCAACGCCCCCACTTGGCCCGGTGTCACTGATCAGACGCGTGGCGACCCACGCTTCATAGAATCAGACCGATTAAGTGTCTAGACTCTCGCCTTGCCAGCGAGTTATAAGTGGGCATGCCCCATGCCACCACTTGGCTCGGTGTCCCCAATCGGACGCGTGGAGACCCACGCTCCATAGAATCGGACCGATCAGGTGTCCAGACTCTCGCCTTGCCAGCGAGTTATAAGTGGGCATGCCCCCACGCCCCCACTTGGCCCGGTGTCCCTGATCGGACGCGTGGCGACCCACACTCCATAGAATCGGACCGATCAAGTGTTCAGACTCTCGCCTTACCAGCGAGTTACATGCCACCACTTGGCTTAGTGTCCTCGATCGCCCACGCTCCATAGAATCAGACCGATCAAGTGTCCAGACTCTCACCTTGCCAGTGAGTTATAAGTGGGCATGCCCCCACGCCCCCACTTGGCCCGGTGTCTCCGATCGGACGCGTGGCGACCCACGCTCCATAGAATTGGACCGATCAAGTGTCCAAACTCTCGCCTTATCAGCGAATTATAAGTGGGCATGCCCCCACGCCACCACTTGACTCGGTGTCCCCGATCGGACTCGTGGCGACCTACGCTCCATAGAATCGGACCGATCAAGTGTCCAGACGCTCGCCTTGCCAGCGAGTTATAAGTAGGCATGTCCCCACGCGCCCACTTGGCCCGGTGTCCCCGATCAAACGTTTGGCTACCCACGCTCCTTAGAATCGGGTCGACCGAGTGTTCAAAGTCCTGCTAAGTTAGCAAGTAACAGGCGGGCTAGCTCCATGCCTTTGCCTAACTCATGGCGCACTGTAGAACCCCATGCTCTTTAACAAGGGTGGGGATAAAGTCCCTCGAGCCGACTTCGCACAGGTTAAATTGGCTTGAAGTGACCCGAATACAAACAAGGTGTAATAATTCTCCAAGATTCGGGAATAACGCAGAAATACACGTATAATGGGTAAAAGTGCGAAGTATATAAAGTTGATGGACTCGTTACAAAAGTGAGGAACCATTCTCTAAAAAAAACAAACAAACAACGACAAAAGTAGACTAAGCAAAAAACTCCCCGGGCCCTCAATCGAATGGTCGGTGAGCCTCCTCTGGTAGATGCTGGGTCAGGCCGGATAGCTTCACCATGCTAACTGGGAGGTCGGGAGGAAGGTGTCCACCCTTCTTAAGCTGATCAAATGTGCTAATTATCTGCAGCTTATGTAGTGGGTTCACCCTAGCGGTGAGCTGCTTGCTGAACGCCGCCGAGTTGATGTACACCACTCAGTGGGCGTTCAGTCGCGCTGCCTCGCCCGCCTCGCTCGCCTTGTAAGCCCAAATGTAAAATACGGCTAATTAAAAACCCAGTAAAATAAATTTTTAGAAAAACTTATTTGGCCGACATAGTGTGGTCGGACTAGGGTAAAGAGTTTACGGGTAAACTCTTTAATTATGAGTGTTAATAATCTCACTCTAAAGCTTAAATTGAGGTGAATTAAGATAAATAAGAGGGTTCCATGGTTAAAATCCCTACCCAAAAGGGCTTTAGTGTGAAATAGAAAGGAATGAAGGGCTTTTCTGCAAAAAGACCTTCCCTTTTTGGTTTTAAAGCCTTCGCCCAAAACCCCTAGCCGCAGATCCCTCCCCCTCGTGCCCTAGCCGCCGCCGAAGCTGCGTCGACCTGCTGCTTCTCCTTCCTCCCCTTCGCGTTTCCTCCCTCCGCGTGCCCTAGTCCCGGACATCACTGCCGATCGGCTCCTTCTCCCGGTCTCTGCCCGGTGCAGCCGATCCACCTGATTCCCCGCTGCCGGGTTTTAATCCCTCATCTCGCAACCACCAACCTCCCGATCGTGGTGGCGATGCGCCTCTTCGCCACACGAATCGTCGCCACCAGTTCTCCGATCGGCCATGGGTGGAGGAGCAACGCCGACGTCGGATCTTGGCAGAGTAGATGTCGCCGGCACCATTTGGGTAAGGTTGTTGCTTTGGTTGATAGGTTGTGAATGGATCTTGATTTCCTGATGTTTTTGGAGTTTGATCTTGGTTCTATTATTCGAATTCTGGATTGGAGTGTTTATCATGTATAGTTCTGTTTGGTTTAAGCTATTGGTACAGATTGAGGAGGTGGATTTGGTTTTTCGTTGTAGTTTTGATTTACCGTGAGTTTCATTAGAATAGATGAGGTTTGCTGTAGGAATTGGCGTGATCTATAAGTGTTTCTCCTTGGTGGTCTTGAGGTATTCCTTGTTCTACTCCCTGTCATGAATTTAATTGATAGAGGATTGGTGTGTGCTTGTTTAAGCTTGATTGAATTTATTGCTGCTTATTATTGACGGGTGGTTCTTTCTGCTTGATACGGACTTCACTCTTGGAGGCGGGTACTTCTTGCTTGTATTCTGTAGTCCACTTTATCTTTATGCATGGCTAATTATTTATGCAGTAGGTTGATATTGACCTTTATCTGCTACCGTTTTGTTATCCTGCTTGATACTTATGCTTGACCCTAGAGATGATCTAAATTTCTTTCTATACAGTCTCGTGTTTTGTTATCTGACTCTGTATAGCATGGTATGAGCATGAGTATGTGGATATAGATTAGCCTACCATTGTATGGTTGCATTGGTTGATTCTGGTCATACTTGCACGTGTGTCTAGATGTGGACTGATTTGGGTTATTGTGGTATGTCCCCTGATATCTGCATTGGTTGAGATTATTCATACTTGCACGTGTACCTGGTTATAGGATTGATTGGGTTATGATGCATACATATGACCTGTGCATAATAGGTTGGGTTATGTGTCGATGACCTGGTAGGGGTTGCATGTGTTAGTCATGCACCATACCTGCACTGTTGCATGCCGGCGATCAGCTGACTCCCTTGTGGTTGAGCCTAATCGTCTTCCGGCACATGATATGCACACATGGCCACTCATGGGTTAGTGGATACCGCTGGGTGTGTGCATTTGCTCTGTACTGCTCTGCTCGTCCGCTCATGGGTAGTGGTTTCGGAGCGTGGTAGCAGGCAGGGATCCCTTCTCTACCCATAGACCAGAGAAGATGAGAGAGATATCTCCCCCATATATACATGGGGCGGAGTGTTTACTCCACCAGCATCCTGTCTACTCGGTCACTCAGGAGCAGTGATGGCAGAGTGCTGACAGTATCACGGCTCTACCCACTCGGCCGACACAGTATCGCCTGTCTCGGTGGCTTGATTGGAGTTAGGGGGTGACCATGGCATTGCATCATGTGCATATGATGCATTTATGCATTGATTGTGTTTGCTGCATTTACTTGCTGCACTTGTTTGACATGCACATACAGGATGTATTTTTGGTATGGTTTGTCGACCCTGCACTTGCTCGTATGGTACGAGTCCTATTATGATCATGATAGACTGATTTCTGGTATGTACAGTCCTTTGTTATTTCAGTTATGCATGCTTCTGATATTATTATGAAGACTGTATCCTGTTGTTTCTATGCAGCTGCTTTAGCTACTTTTCAGCCATGCATATCTTTCTATATACCCGCGAGTCCACTTGGACTCACCACCCGTCGTAATATTTTTGTTTCAGGTTGATAGCTCGCCGGAGGAGCCTAGTTGCCAGTCCCGGGTCCCCACGACTCCATTTGGATGGATCTTCCGCTGGTTTTGTTTTCTTTGATAGCATAGTCTACGTTTTGTATTCATTTCGTATATCGTGGACTTGTATTAGATTTATTCATATGGTATTGTATTTTTGAGTCCTCTGTTGGACTTTGTGCTTGTGGTTTTGCTACGCACCTGCCCAGGGGGCAGCTCAGGTGAGTTATATTTTCAGTATAGAGTTGTTTCATCATCTTATGCTTTATATATATATCTGTTTTGAGGCCTGAGGCCAATTTATAAACTGCGTGTGTTGTGTGTTTGTGTAAATTGTCCGCCGGACAGGGGAGGTGTTGTCCGATTTTATATTGGATCAGCGGCTCCCATGGTCTCGGGGCGTGACACCAAAGGTCTTCAAGCTCTATCTGCATGGCTTCCCACTCGAATTGTTGGGCGCAAAGCCGGGTGAGCTCTTCAGCCTAGGAGTTCAGCTCCTGATCCCGGCTGGTTAGCTGAGCAGCCAATGAGTCCGGCAGCTCGGATCAGGCGGCCGCATCCTTCTCCTTATCCGCCAACTCTGCTTGCAGGGACTCAATGGATTGGGACAGTTGGAGGAGCTCAGCTTTAGTCTGGTTCAACTCCTCCTGCGCTCGAGTCTGGAAAACACACTCTTTTCGCTTGGTATACTCCAAGGCGGAGATCCGGCTCTGTGCGTGGGCCACCGCCAAGTCACAGGAGTCGACGTGGGTTTTATCCACTTCCAGCTATTCCTCCACATGCGCTCGCTGATCCTACAGTGCGATGATTTCCGTCGGCAGGTCGTTCAGCATCGCTTCATTAGAAACTAATCAAGCATGGCGAAGCCGAGTCTCCAACTGCATCACTCGACGCTCGACAACCACTCGAGCCTAGGCATGGGTTACCACAACCATTGATAGACTATGGCATGAGCCCCAGAACTACACACAAAAAGGTAAGTACAATAAGCTTTAGTGCCGAGTTAAAAGGAAACATAATGAAATAAAACAAAAAGGGCAACCTAAGTGGCCTCCATAAAGAAGGCATTATTCTTGCTATTGGGGCCCCGATAGTAGGATTCTCGGACTCCCTAGAGGTAACGGTCGACCACCGATCGATAAAGATGTAGCTCCTGGGACCGGTCGGGCAAGCCCCCAGTCGGCCTCTCCAAGCGGGGGTCTGTTGGATCGAGAAACACGATAGAGGGAGGGGGGGGGTGAATATCATGATAAAACTTTTCGGATAAAACTTAAGAGAAGGTACGCAGCGGAATTGAAAAATAAACATGAGGAACACAAGTATTTTTACTTGGTTCGGAGTCGCGGTCGGCTCCTACTCCAAGGCCCACGGTCCTTGACCGTTTACTGCGGGCAATTCTATAGTAGCGCAAAGATTTACAGAATTTGGTACAATAGTAGTGCAGTAAATAAACAAGTACACTTTTCGTTACCGACGCCCGGTGTGGATCGTACTTCAGAGCAGAGGGTCGTCGTCGGCGCTAGAATGTCGAGAACGGAGTTTGTCAGAGCAGAGCGCTTGAACAAAAAGCTTGGAGGCGTTGAAAAAAGTGTTGTTGAAGCCTTAGGGGGCGCCTGACACGTGCCTTCAGATCCGAGAACTTCTATCCGAAGCTTGGTCAGCGCTTTATCCCCTTCGAATCGACTCCTGGTTAGACTGGGGCGCCCGGGACCTCCTGGGCGCCTAGCTTGACTTGGTCTGCTGGCTTCGTGGCTGATTTTGCTTCGATTACATTTTTGACTTTGAGCTTGGGCGCCTGGGAGGTCCCAGGCGCCTAGCCCAGTGTTGTTTCGAAGCGATTCTTGCTTAACTGCTTGTTTGACTTTGACCTTGGGCGCCCGGGACCTCCCGAGCGCCTAGCCCAGCTGCCTGCCCTCTTCCTTTGGGGCGTTCTGAGCTGCAGAAACACACTCCTTCGGTCCCTGCATTCAAGGTTAGTACCAACACAAACAAGGCAAGAATATTAGTTAGTTTTTACAGTCGTAGCTGTCTTGATTCTGACTTCGGGTCTCCCAAATGGAACCCTAGGTCGAACCGACGCCTACTGTTCCCTCGACGGGGAACGTGTCCTCACCTACTCCTCTCAGGAGAGTTTACCTTTTGCCAACTGGCTCCTCCGGTTGGACTTTTGCCCAGCAGCCCTTCGCCAGGTGCCTAGAAGCCCTTCGCCAGGTCTTCAATGCCTAGCAGCCCTTCGCTAGGTGCCTAGCAGCCCTTCGATAGGTCTTCGATGCCTAGCAGCCCTTCGCCAGGTGCCTAGCAGCCTTTCGCCAGGTCTTAGGGTTTCGATGCCTAGCAGCCCTTCGCTAGGTGCCTAGCTGCCCTTCGCCAGGACTTCTTTTTGCACACTCAGTGAACACATTAGACCAAAAATAATATCTTAACTCTTGAACCCTTTGCCATTATCAAAACCCAGGTTTGACTTAGGTGCTGCCTGCACCAACAATCTCACCCTTTTTGATTTATGGCAACCCGGTTCAAAAAGTTATGTTAAACAAAAAACAGGTAAAGTACCAGTTTTGATTTCCTCCCCCTAGAAGAAATCTCCCCTAGGTTTTTTAAAAGTTCGTGGGGTTTTTGAAAAAGTTTCTAAGTCTAAAAGTGAAACGTTTTTCAGGTTTACTTAGAAAATTTTCAAAAAAGTTTAAGTAAGAAAACATTTTCCAAAAAAATATTTTGAGTTGGACACTTGGAAAGTTTTCAGGAGAATTTGAAATTTATACTTAGAAAATTTTCAACCATCTATTTAAAGTAAGTACTTAGAATAATTTTGGAAAATTTTTAGGAAAATGTTGAACTGTGCACTTTGAAAAATTTTCACCAAGGATTTAGAGTAAGTACTTAGAATAATTTTGAAAAACAAGTAATTTCGAAAATAACTTAGTTTTTGCATTTTAGAAAATTTTTCTAATCTTATTCTGAAGTTTTAGCACTTAGAAAATTTTCAAGCAGTTTAATGCTTAGAAAGATTTTCAAACAATTTAAGTACTTAGAAAGATTTTCAAACAGTTTAGGAAATAATTTTACTTTACTTTTTGAAAGAATGGAGATAAATGTTTTTGTAAAAAGATTTACTTTCAAAAATTAATTAAAAGTTTTTGTAAAAAGATTTACTTTTGAAAATTAATTAAAAGTTTTTGTAAAAAGATTTACTTTCGAAAATTAATTTTGAAGACAAAGAAAAGAAATTAAATTTTGAAGCCTTCTTTTCTCTCTTTTCCAATCTCTCCCCCTTTGCCATATATCAAAAAAATATAGCAAAACAATGAGTAATCAAAATAATATGTTGTACTAAACCATTTCTAAATTTAAGCTGGACCAAATTAATTTGAATTTCCGCTTTCGGGTCCTGTCTAACCCAATTAGCTACTTACTAACTGTTATAAATAGAAGTTTTCGTTAGGGTTAGTCAAGTTAAGTGTTCTGATCAAGTTCGATTTTCTAAGCTTGATACTTAACCTGATTAATGTTTAATTGATATTTAGTACCCCAATTACTGCAGATGCACAGACTTAAGCATCTTGAATCAAGGTAAAGACCTAAGCATCTCAACCCATTCTAGGTGATCAATCAAAAGTACCCTAAGGTGCTTGTGAGATGCTGGCTTCTAGATCTATAGGTGCATGCAGTTCTAGGGTTAGGGCCTAGGCTAAGTCCATTTACGAAAAAGTCCTAGTTTTGAAGGGGTAATTTTATAAAAAACTAAGTCGGAAAAATCATTTTAAATAAAAAATTAATTTTGCAGAAAATAAGACAGTTTTTGAAAAAACTTAGAGCAGTCCTATTCTACCAAGCATAACCCTAACTTAGTAACTGATAAAAAGTAGATAATCAAGTAAACAACTAGCAACTTGATATGATAAGTGCAAAGAAGTCAACTGGTCAAAGCGAGGACCAGCACAGTCAAACACGAGTCAAACATCAGTCAATAGTACAATAAGTCAACTGAGGTCATCTGGGGTCTAAGAGGAGGGGCCCGGAGGGAAGAATGGATCGGGCTGCCAATTTTGGAATCAAGACATCATCTCGTCATGTCGGGCCTGATTTATCTCATGTTCGGCTCTGAGGGCATCCATGTACTCAGTGTGGTGTGTCTGTCTCGCCTGGCGGTCAACTAGAACAGCTTCCATGCGCTCGTTATGATAGGCCCGATTTACATCGTGCTCTGCTCGAATTGCGTCGACTATCTCAATGTAGTGGGCTTCCTCTTCCTCTCGGAGGCTATGGATCTCTGTTTCAAGTCGTGTCACTCTCTCGTTGAGTGTCGGCGGTGGGGGCTCGTCCATCTGCTCTCGAATCTCAGCAGCGAGATCTGCGACGTCGACCTCTAGTTCCTCGTCGGAATCGATCTGGGCTTTGGCTCGCTGACGTCTCCATGATAAAACCCCGGTACCCGAGACATCTATGCCCGCTAGGGAAAAGTTTCTAAACCCAATCTCGTCAAATTTAGTCATCGAGGTCATCTCTCCATCGGTAATATCGCGACCGTAATGATGAAGAAGAGAGGTGATGATGTGACAGTAAGGGGTGCGTACCCGACCCTGGGTAGTAACACTGGACGCATGTAGAATGGTGTGGTATATATGAAGTCCAATGTCTATGTCTAAGTGATGGATCAAGGCATATAGCAGGAAGGTATGGAATGGTCGCATGGTAGCGACGTCCCTAGTGGTCAAGGGAAGAATACAACGGACCAGTACTCTATAAAGAGCGTAGTCCTGGACTTGTAGATCTACTGATTGAAACCGACTAACCAGGGGATTTCGGGCAGTTCTATAGAAGTATGAATAGAGGGTATCCAGATCGATATGGGAGTAGGGAGGAGAAAAGGGAGGATCTCTAGGAGGATAACAGCAGAAGGCGTGATAGTCAAGGGCATTTCAAGGGAGGATCTCTATGGGACTGGGAAGGTCGCAGTTCAAGGAATCTGTTTAACAACAAAGGCGTGATAGTCAAGGGCATTCCTTGTACAGTGATGGTATGACTGAGATCATCTTGTCTTACTAAATTGTTGTAAAATTCTGCACATAGGGTCGTATTTACAGGATGAGTGCAGAAAACAAGTCGATCAAGTTGGTAGAAATTGATTACGTCCATAGCTAATGGACAAGATTGAGTGAAAAACTGCCTATTCAAGAAGCTTGTCTTGATGGGTTTGTAGGTTGTCCTAGCAAACTTATTGAATAGTTCTAGGGTTGGAAACCTAGGGTCAGGGCTAGGCTCGGGCCCGGGGTTGGGTTGAATAGTACGGCATTTTCTAACATAATAAGGAATATGCATTTAGCGAAATAACCAAAAGGAAATAATTAAAAATGTATGAAAAATTGATACCGCGTAGCCATCCGGGGAGGCATGGTTGAAGTGGAGCGTTTGAGGATACGAGAGGGTCGTTCGGGCGCCTTAGGAGGAGAAGAGTTAGAGAAGAGGTTCGTTTTTGGTGTGGCAAATGAGGGGGGTTTCGGTGGCTTTATATAGAGCTTGGTTGGGCGCCCGGGATGGGTCGGGTGCCTGAAGTCAATTGCATGCTGCGAAAGGCAGCTTTTGCTGCCTTGAGGGCGCCCGTGAGGACCCGGGCGCCTAGGGTCAGCTGCTATGTGTGGCAGCTTTTGCTGCCTTTGATTGACTTCAAGGTGTAGGCGCCTGATATGTCACGGGCGCCTAGCTTAGCTAGGTATTGACAGCTTTTGCTGTCTTGATCGAAGAGAAAGGGGAGGTGGGGTGCCCGAGGGGCCACGAGCGCCCGATTTGACTATTGTTTGACCATTGACCAGTTTGACTGTTTGACCAGGTTTGACTGTTTAACCAGGTTTGACTGTTTGACCTGGTTTGACTCTAATGACCAACAATCAGGACAATTCAACTCTAAATTCAATGTTTTTATTTAACAATATTACAGAAATTAGATTTTGCATTAACTTAACTATCTCACCCGATATCTAGTTATCAATTACGTTAACTTATGAGTTTTTGTGACATACGTTTTAATAGAAGTAAGAAGTTTGTTTTGTAAAACCATGATTAATTTTAAAAAGTTAAATTAAATTTGAAAACTATTAGTTTTAAATTTATTTTGAAAAAGAATATTTGAATCTAAGATTAATTGAAAATTTGTGTTAGATTCGAATTTGATAAAGATTAAATTGAATTTGAATTTCAAAAATTGGCTTCCAGGTCTTGGCGAGGCACAATGCCTTCTTTGGTCGTAGCCTTATTGGATCATCAACCCTTTCCATGACAAAGGCTTTTAGTGAAATTTCATTTTCAAGATTACTTTTTGAGAAATTCTGGTTTAACTAGTTTGGGTCTTGGATTGGTAGCTTCGGCTAGTTCCGCCAAGATGGCTTCCCTAACGTACTATCATCTCACCTCCACCCAATACTATGTTGTTCAAATTTCAGTTAATTGGTTTAGTCCTTAGTCTAACCAGTCCTAGGTCTAAGCATGGTAAATTGCAGAAAATAAATAGCCAAACAATCATGCAATTTAAAACAAGAAAAGAAATTTATTTAACTATAAAAATGGTTTTTAAGTTGGCTCCCCCTGGACTAAAGCCACGGTAATGATTAGGCAAGATATAAATCTTGTCCTTGGGGATCCAATACTGGTTTGGTCCAGCTTGGTTGCTCAGGCAAAATTTGGGTACCCGTGCCTGAACTTTGGGTCTAAACTGATTCAGTACAGCATAATATGACATTTGTGTAGCCTTGGTTCGATATCCTAATCCGGATCGATTTAGAACGAACTTCTGTTTTCGAAGGATCATGTCAAGACCCTTCGAACCCGAAGTGAATCGTTCCAAAGCTGCTCTAAGGTCCTTGACTTGAGTTTTCAAGGAGGAGTTCTCTTTCTCAAGTTTTTCAACTTGAGTAGAGGTTCCTTCTTGAACCTTCTCAGTTAAGGATTTAGAGTCAGCTCCCTCTTTCAGGAGTTTTACTTCCTGTCGGAGGGATTCGACTCGGATTTTGGCTTTTGCCAAGTCGCGAGATAGATAAACAATTAACTCTGATAATTGAACTCTAGAAAATCCACTTACAGTGATTTTGTCATCCTCTGAAAATGTGAGCTTTTCGTCATCCGACTCCGATTCTGATCCGGTCTCGATTTCTTCTGAAGCAGTCAGGGCGAGCAGGTTCGATTGTGGGGCCTCTTCTTCTTTTTCGGAGGAAGACTCGTCCCATGTTGCTTGAAGGGCCTTCATCCTTCTTGTCTTCTTCGTCTCCTTCAGATTGGGACATTCCGTCTTGTAGTGACCCTTCTTTTTGCATTTGTAGCAGGTCACATTTGGTTTGGTCTTTTCATTTGAAGGTTCAGCTGGTTCTTCCTTCTTCCTTTCTTCGGCTGGCTTTCCTTCTGTTGGTCTGATTTTTCAGCTCCTTGTAGTAGTCCCGGGCTAGCCGAACAAGCTTGGGTCGATCTCCTTTGTTGTCTTCTGAGTCTGAGTTTGAGTCAGACTCGGGTGCAGGTTGAGGCTTCTTCTTGGTCATCTTTCCTGTTTTGCCTGCAACAAAAGCAATGCCTTTTTCGGCCAGGGTGCAGTTAGCTTGCTCATGTAATTCAAATTCAGAAAATAACTCATCTAATTTGATTTTAGACAGATCCCTTGAAACTTTGTACGCATCTACCATAGATGCCCACAAAGTATTTCTCGGGAAAGCGTTAAGGGTATACCTGATCAGGTCACGATTTTCTACCTTGTGACCGATTGTATGTAGACCGTTCATCAACTCTTGGATTTTGGCGTGGAGCTGGGCCTGCTGACTCGCCATCGTTCATTTTGATAGTGTAGAGTTTGTTTAGCAGTAGGTCTCTCTTGCTAATTTGGGTGTCAGAGGTTCCTTCGTGCAATTCAATTAACTTACCCCAAAGTTCTTTTGCACTGTTGAATGGTCCCACCCTGTTCAGCTCTTCTTTGGTTAGACCGCATTGAAGTGTCTGGGTCGCTTTAGCATCCGCCTCGATCTTCCTTTTTAGTGAGGCGTCCCATTCGGTGTAAGGTTGTGGCACTCCTTCAGCATTTCTCGGGATTTCCAAACCAGATTGGATGATTATCCACATGTCCACCTGAGTTTTCAGGTAGACTTCCATCCGACTCTTCCAGTAGGAGAAGTCCTCCCCACTGAAGAGTGGTGGTCTGACTGTACTGAAGCCCTCTAGCATGGCTATTTAGAAATTATGAAATAATAGCAAAAAAAACAAAACTTTCCCAAGACTTGGTCTTGGATTAGCAGTGCGGGAAGAAGATATTTAAAAGAAATTATCGAGTGGTGTTGCACCAACCTCGATTAACGATAAAAGTTCGATCGAAAAAGAATTAAAAAAGATTTCGTAAAAATCCAAAAAATTCCCAAATTGGTGGTTGCACCAATTTGAGCTACCCCGCTCTGATACCACTTGTTGGATCGAGAAACACGATAGAGCGGGGGGGGGGGGTGAATATCGTGAAAAAACTTTTCGGATAAAACATAAGAGAAGGTACGTAGCGGAATTGAAAAACAAACACGAGGAACACAAGTATTTTTACTTGGTTCGGAGTCGCGGTCGGCTCCTACTCCAAGGCCCACGGTCTTTGACCGTTTACTGCGGGAAATTCTATAGTAGCGCAAAGATTTACAAAATTTGGTACAATAGTAGTGCAGTAAATAAACAAGTACACTTTTCGTTACCGACGCCCGGTGTGGATCGTACTTCAAAGCAGAGGGTCGTCGTCGGCGCTAGAATGTCGAGAACGGAGTTTGCTGGAGCAGAGCGCTTGAACGAAAAGCTTGGAGGCGTTGAAAAAAGTGTTGTTGAAGCCTTAGGGGTCGAGCCCCTTTTATAGCAGCCCTGGGGGCGCCTGACACTTGCCTTCAAATCCGAGAACCTCTATCCGAAGCTTGGTCAGCGCTTTATCCCCTTCGAATCGGCTCCTGGTCAGACTGGGGCGCCCGGGACCTCCTGGGTGCCTAGCTTGACTTGGTCTGCAGGCTTCGTGGCTGATTTTGCTTCGATTACATTTTTGACTTTGAGCTTGGGCGCCCGGGACCTCCCGGGCGCCTAGCCCAGTGTTGTTTCGAAGTGATTCTTGCTTACCTGCTTGTTTGGCTTTGACCTTGGGCGCTTAGGACCTCCCGGGCGCCTAGCCCAGTTGCCTGCCCTCTTCCTTTGGGGCGTTCTGAGCTGTAGAAACACACTCCTTCGGTCCTTGCATTCAAGGTTAGTACCAACACAAACAAGGCAAGAATATTAGTTAGTTTTTACAGTCGTAGCTATCTTGATTCTGACTTCGGGTCTACCAAATGGAACCCTAGGTCGAACCTACGCCTACTGTTCCCTCGACGGGGAACGCGTCCTCACCTACTCCTCTCAGGAGAGTTTACCTTTTGCCAACCGACTTCTCCGGTTGGACTTTTGCCCAGCAGCCCTTCGCCAAGTGCCTAGCAGCCCTTCGCCAGGTCTTCGATGCTTAGCAGCTGTTCGCCAGGTGCCTAGCAACCCTTCGCCAGGTCTTAGGGTTTCAATGCCTAGCAGCCCTTCGCTAGGTGCCCAGCTGCCCTTCGCCAGGACTTCTTTCTGCACACTCAGTGAACACATTAGACCAAAAATAACATCTTAACTCTTGAACCCTTTGCCATTATCAAAATCCAGGTTTGACTTAGGTGCTGCTTGCACCAACAGGGTTGGCTCGGGAGGGCACCAAGATGTGCATGGGCGGCAGGTTGACTGGACCCTCCGCAGGCGGTGACCCTGAGTCTCGTGGAAGGGGGAAATTGGGCGCGTTGGAGGAGGTCGTTCGGGCGAAGGCCTCCGTGGGTGCCGAGCGTCCTACCGTAACCTTCGTTTTCTTCTTCTTGGGCAGGGAGCTGGAGGTAGGCGCAACGGGGTAGTCGGTTGGCGGAGCTGGTGCAGGGCTGGGGACTCGAGCTCGACGACACATCAATGCAAGAGGCTGGGTGTCCTCCTCCACTGGCTCGGCGTTGTGGCTCAGCACAGCTTCCGGGCAGCTGAGTGATGGCTCTGGTGCAGGAGCGGAATCGAGCGGAGCTACCGCCCATTTCTACAATTCCTCACCCACTCGAGACTCCAACTCTATGTCGTCCAAGTTGAAGATATCTTCTAAGGCCGCTGCGAATATCATGGTGGTTGTAAAACAGTAAAAGCTTAGTTAGCTATACATATTCAAAAGCAAGATTGAAGAACTTACCGAGTGAGGCGAGTCGGGGAGCCGACACTTGGCTGAGGCCGAAGGTATAGAGAATCTCCTCCTGTAGGAGGTTCACCCCGTGGAAGCGCCTGATGGGATTGTTGCGGGTTTCCTAAGTGAATACCGGGTCGTTCATGGGAAACCTCTCCATGTCCATGATGGACCCAGAATAGGCTGTCACGAAAGTGGGTCTCAAAATTTAGATATTTATAAATGCTGGAAACCCTTTTTGCAATCAAAGTATGAAAACGTAGTAAAGGGGCCACAGGTCGTATTTTTCCTAGGGCTAGTTGAGATGGTTTGATTCGAGCTTGTATTTATGTGTCGTTTGTGAATTTTGGGTTTCAAATAAAGTTTGGGTTTGGTTTACAATTCAGAGATGAAATCACAATGAAACATAAAGGAAACCAAACTAATGAACAAAACTTAAGCTAGATAAATGCAATGGAAGACTCAACCAATTATAACTCAATCAAACCACAGTAGATTTTAGATTTGGAAAATCAAACATAATAACAAGTTCTAAATCAATTGCATTCCAAATACTAAGTAATTGAATCCAAACAGTGCAGCCATTACGATTGAAACTGATGCAGAATTATAACCATAATTTCGGGCATGAAGACTTGATACCGATTGAGAAAGTGAAGCAACTTGATACCAAGAATAAGATCTGTTATGCCAAGAGCTTATATTAAATGAAGAGAATTACTTTCGGATTAACCACTCATAACTAACCAAATGCAAGGCAATCTATAGCCAAACTGATACAAATTCAGTGCCATAACCTCACTTGATACAAAGTAATAGCTATTGAACAACTTGAGACAAAAATGAAAGAAGCCAATGTGCCAAGAATTGAAACTGTTTGCAGAATTATGTAGCTGGTTAATTTAGCTTGAAAAAGGCTAGACTATCAATGAAATTATCTGCTCAATTGAATAAAGAGGTGTGAAAACCGAAACTGGTTAAGGCAGAAAAGAAAAACTGAATTCAGAAATGGAATGCATGAGGCAAACCTCTACGCAGAAATTAGATGCAGCAAAAATTTGGATGCAAAAATCATACAAGTAAACTGATTTCAAATGCAATCAAGTTCCAATGCTAATTTTCACTGATACCATTTCAGAAATGATACTTGGGACTTGCAGAAATAGAGTTTGCTAGCAGAAATAGACAGCTAACTTGCAGAAACGTAAATCTGAGTTGCAACAAAACTGATACATAGAAATTGAGTTCCCTTGCTATGCGAATGAGACAAGCTGCAATGAATAAATGCAGAAGAAAAACTAATTCATGCTTGAAACAGAATTCAGAAACTGACAGAGAGCATTGATACGCAACAGGCTGCTAAAAGTTCAGAAATAGAACTGAATGGAAAACAAACGCAGATTTAATTCATTAACGCACTACACGGTATCTTCAATTTCAGGAATTAAACTAAACACAAACTGAATTCAAAACAAGCTGAAAAATCAGAAATGAAATGGCACGCAGCTAGTAAAACTGAAACGCAGCAATTGAGTTGATACGCAAGCAACAAACAAAGAAATAAACTGAAATTAAATTCAATTGATCACTAAACAAGTTCACTAACTAACTACCTGCAGGAATCAAACCTAATTAAGACGAAATCGAAGTGGAAATGGAAGCTACAGCAACTGATATGAAATCAGAAATGAAACACTTGCAGAAATCAAGATTACAACTAAGAAACATGAAAATTCTCTAGTAAAACTACTCCTCGATCCTTCCCTAGCTCAAGAGCTCCTTGTTCGTCACACAAGGGAGAACCTCGAACCCGTAAGCTCAGCAAATCAGTGGAAGAACGGTCTCTGCGATCAATTCCATTCAAACTCTGCTCAAGCTGAAAACTGCAACCAATCTCTTCAACCTCGCTGTGGTGGACTGCGATAATGACTTGGGAATGCTCCGAGCCTTCCAGGGAACCCCTCCAGATAGCTCAGATGGAATGAGGATGGTGCACAGCTGAGATTGGCGAAATCAGACAACAGAGCTACTGAAACCTCACGCAGCTCTATTGTTGGGCAAAATCCAATCTGGAAACTTCACAGAGCACTCTCTCCACTGACCTAACACTTGTTCTAATGAAGGATCGAGTGGTCGCGCCTCTTTGATGAAGAAATTGCTGAAGAACTCGATGAACAAAACGGAGAAGAACGCTGTTGCGGCGAAGACGCGACAAGGGAAGAGCTGGGAAATGTTTGATTAAATACATAAGAATGGATGACCCAGATTGATTTGAGAAAATCCAACTACTGATCTTGCTCTAATTTGATCCAAACTTTGATGATGATGATCAGGGGTTAGGATCTGCCTCGTGGTAGCTCGGATCCTCCAGATTTGCAACGGATGGTCCAGATCAACCTAATCTTAGAATGGACACTCTAGAGCCCTCCGAGCTTGATCCAACGGTTGAATGAGCTCTGATTGGGATGAAACCTTTAGATCATGATCAGAGTGCTTGATCAGCCCTAACTCTAGCTTGGATTGCTTCAGATGGTCCCAGATGGCTCAGATCTAGCCACTTTTGAATCAGACGGCCCAGATTAATCCGAAGCTTGATAACTCGATCCGGGTCCACTTCCGACTCAAGTTTGACCCAGTATGCCCTAGGTCCAGGATCCTTTCAAGCCTGCAAAAATAGATCAAAAATTCAGTGGCCAAATAATCCAAATATGTATAAATTTATAATTAAGTCCAAAATAGCAATAATTTCTAGAACCTAGGGTAAATTCACAATTAAGCAAGAAAAATATGGGTCAAACTTGAATTTTAGCAACTAAAATAATCAATAAAATGGTACTTATCAGTCCACAGATTTAAATTTTTAATCCGAATGAAGACCTATCTCCCAAACGAGCATCTCGTCATCGTACCAATTAATTCGAGTTACAACTTAGCCAAACTTGATGTTCAAGTCTTATAACTCGCCTAACCAATTAGTCGCGGAAAAGACAACGAACGGATCATCGATTTTAGTGTTTATCATCGGGGTCCAACATGATTAATTATCACAATTAATTATCAAATAATTAACAACAAAGATAATCAATCAAACCACATGAAATGATAGAAAATAAGGAGCCAAAGAGAAGGTTATACCTTTCCTTTTACCCTGCGATCTTCTATTGTATGACCCCCCCTCTTGGAAGTCGTGTGGGCGACAATCTACCAAAAACCGAAGTCACCAAGACCTTCCAATCGATCCCTTCACCTTGCTCCAATGAAGAACCCTAACTCTAGGGTTGCCGCCGGCCTCTTCAAGGAAGAAGAAGGTGAAGGAGAAGAAGAGAGGAGCTCTTCTCCCTTACAACAACTCTATCTGACCTCCCTTCCTTCTTCCTATCTCGTGACAACAAAAACATAAGGAAGAAGACAACACCTCCTCCCTTCTTCCAAGCTCTCGGCGCCAATCACCTCAACGAAGAAGATCGCCCTCTCCACCCGCCGGCCACCCTTTCCTCTTGACCTGTTGCCGCGCGCCACAAAGAGAGGAGAAGACTCCTCCTTGTCTAGTGATCGCCGGCCACAAAGAGAAAGGGAGAGAAGAAGAGAGGGAGAAGAAAAACCAAGGGTTTTCTTCTCCTCACCGCCGGCGTGACCTAGGAGAGAGAAGGGAGAGAGAGGAGGAGAGGAGAGGCTTAGGGTTGGATGATGAATTGGATGCCTTGGTTTCATGACTCCATGGGGTATTTATAGGGCTACAATAGGGACCATGAGGAGGAGTTGGGTCTTGGCCACCTAATGGATCAAGGCCCGATCCATTAATGAAGAATCATTTCACTAAAGGATCTTCATTGATCTACCTCACCAACCCCCATATTTAAATATGAGCTCCAGCTATTATGAGTACAATTTTCTCCCCGTGTTTAAGATATCGAATGCCCGTTGATTAATTTAAATTACTGACAATTTTAATTAATCAACATCTAACTCCTTGATTAGTACCACTCATCCTTATCATTATGTCGGACCAAGTCCACCTGTAAGATTTAACATGATGAACTTTATGAGCTCATCAAGGGGGCATCATCATCCCGACTCACCAGGACACAGTATCCGTCTATAATCAATGACACACCATATAAATAATATTATTTTCCAATTTACCAGGCCTATCGATTTAACAGAATAAATCTCGCCCATTAGTAAATCAAAGAAATAAATATTAAGTACATGTGCCCGTTATTATATCGGGATTAAGAGCATGTACTCCATAATAAACTTGAGGTCTGATCCAATTATAAAGTCAGTATAAATTGAATCACCTTTATGTCGGTCCTGCTTAATACACACAAAGCGCACTAGTGTAATTCTTGGTGAAGACAAACTAACACCAAATTACACTACAAGCATCCCGATGGTTTTGTCCAAATCCATCTCGACTGTGAGCCTCTACTTATACTTTACAAGGAACTGATAACATGATCTTTTATGCAACACCACACACCATGTTATCTACAATGTAAAGTATTAGACAATATGCACATACTAATATAAACATGCAATTAGTGATCTTGTGATTCTCTTTCAAAATGTAGATGTCCATACAGAAAGCAAGGCTTTTAGTATACATTCTAACAATCTCCCACTTATACTTAAAGACTCTGCTGTCCTCATAACGCCATACATCTGACTCCCATATCCTCCACATGTCTATCAAAAGCTCTCGCCAGAAGGGCCTTAGTGAAAGGATCCACCAGGTTGTCCTCCGATGCAATCTTGGCGACAACAACTTCTCCTCGCTTTATGATCTCTCGTATCAGGTGGTACTTGCGCTCTATGTGTTTATTCGCCTTATGGGCTCATGGTTCCTTCAAGTTTGCAACTGCACCACTGTTATCACAATAAATCGTGATAGCTCTGGGCAAACCAGGAATTACATCTAAGTCTATCATGAAGTTCCTGAGCCATATAACTTCCTTGGCTGCTTCAGAGGCTGCCACATACTCAACTTCCATGGTGGAGTCTACCACGCATTTTAGCTTGACACTCCTCCACACTATGACTCCACCTCCTAAAGTAAACACAAACCCCGAGGTAGACTTACTTTTGTCCCTATCTGATTGGAAGTCTGAATCCGTATAACCCACAGAGAGTAATTGGTCTGTCTGGTAAACCAGCATATAATCCTTAGTACTTCTCAGGTACTTCAGTATATGCTTTATCGCAGTCCAATGTCCCTAACCTGGGTTACTCTAATATCTGCTAACCATGCCCACGGTAAAGCAGATATCTGGTCTCGTACACAGCATAGCATATATGAGGCTTCCAACTGCCGATGCATAAGGAACCGCCTTCATCTCCTCTATCTCTTTTGATGTTTTAGGACATATCTCCTTAGATAGAGAAACTCCATGCCTGAAAGGTAAAAAACCTTTCTTGGAGTTTTCCATGCTAAAATGAGCTAGGACAGTGTCTATGTATGAAGCTTGGGATAAGCACAACATCCTTTTCTGGTGATCCCTTATAACCTTGGTCCCAAGGATGTGTCCCGCTTCTCCCAAGTCCTTCATATCAAACTGTTTGGACAACCATACCCTTACGTCTGATAATACTTTGACATTGTTACCAATGAGCAAAATATCATCTACGTATAGTACAAGAAATACCACTACATTTCCGTCACATCTCTTGTATACACATGACTCATCCAGACTTTGAATAAATCCATATGACTGGATTACCTCATCAAAGAGGATGTTCCAAGATCTCGAAGCTTGCTTCAATCCATAAATGGACCTATTAAGCTTACACACAAGATGCTCTTTGCCCTTCGCAATGAATCCTTCTGGTTGCTTCATGTAGATGGTCTCCTCAAGACTTCCGTTAAGTAAAGTTATCTTGACCTCCATCTGTCATACTTCATAGTCCATATGAGCGGCAATAGATAAGAGAATTCGGATAGACTTAAGCATGGTTACTGGCAAAAAGGTCTCCTCATAATCGATATCCTCTTTCTGAGTATACCCTTTCGCAGCAAGCCTAGCTTTGAAGGTCTCAACCTTCCCATCTGATCCTCTCTTTCTCTTGTAGATCCACTTGCAACCAATGGCTTTTACACCATTGGGTGGTTCTACTAGCACTCAGACATGATTAGAATTCATAGATTCTATTTCAGAATTCATTGCCCTTTGCCAAGATTCCACATCTTTATCTTGGAGTGCCTCGTCATAGGTCCAGGGATCTGGTTCATGTTCTCCAGGGACCAAGTCCGACGACTCTCCCAAGAACATGAATCTCTCAGGTTGTCTAACAACCCTCCCACTACGATGAGGTACCACCTGTGTATCTTCTGTGACACGCGGTGTAGTAACTTATGGTATTTCCTCTTGTACTGTTGGTACTAAGGTCGGAACGCCCCCTCTTAGTTCCTCAAGAATAAGTCTACTCATGGGCTTGTGGTTCATCACATAGTCTTCTTCTAAGAATCAGACATTTGTGCTAACGATCACCCTCTGATCCTTAGGACTATAGAATAAATCACCTTTCATCCCTCTAGGATAGCCTACGAACAAGCGCATTTCTGTACGAGATTCCAACTTATCAGTATCTCCCTTCAGCAAATGTGCTAGACTACCCCAAATCCGAATATGTCTTAGACTACGCTGTCGCCCAGTCCACAATTCTATGGGAGTAGAGGGTACTGACTTAGATGGTACCAAGTTCAGTATGTACACTACCGTTTCTAGAGCATATCCCCCGAATGAATCCGGCAACTCGGAGTAACTCATCATTGATCTAATCATCTCCATAAGAGTCCTATTCCTTCGCTCTGCTACACCGTTCTGTTGGGGTGTACCGGGTGCAAACAATTGGGATTGAATCCCAGCCTCTGATAAGTAAGTCCTAAACTCTCCCAAGAGGTACTCGCCACCACGATCCGATCATAGTGTCTTGATACTTTTCCCTTGATGTTTCTCCATATCAGCCTTGAATTCTTTGAACTTATCAAAGCATTCAGACTTGCAACGCATCAAGTAAATATATTCATACCTTGAATAATCGTCTATAAAGGAGACGAAGTATTCAAAGTCACCTCTAGCCTGGATAGACATAGGACCACATAAATCAGAATGAACTAACTCTATCACATCTTTGGCTCTATACTCCTTGGCCTTGAACGACCTTTTGGTTATCTTACCTTCCAAGCAAGATTCACAGGCTGGGAAGTCTTCCACCACCAATAAACCCAAGGGCCCATTAGCTATCAACCTTTGAATCCTACTAAGGTTAATATGACCAAGCCTTAAATGTTAAAGATATGTTTGGTTCATCTTGGAAGGTTCCTTTCTCTTATTTTGGTTAGATGATGAGCTATTAACTTCTATTTGCATCGTGGAAGATTTTGATTCTAAAATATACAAATTGCCAACCAATTTACCTGAACAGATAATCTCTCTATTCCTTTTTATAACAACACGGTCATTTAAAGAAATAGAATACTCATCATTTATTATTTTAGAAACCGAAACAAGGTTCTTTCTAAAACTAAGTACATAAAGGCAATTTTTCAAACCAAAATTTTATTTCTCTCAAAAGACAAATAAACATCTCCCACTGCAATAGTTGCACCTCCGTAACATTGCCCATGTAGACGGTAATCTCTCCATCAGTTAGTCATCGGGTTTCCTAGAACCCCTGCAAAGAATTGCAGACATGATCAGTGACTCCCGTATCTACACACCAGGTGCTGGTAGATAACACCGCTAAATATGTTTCAACAACTAAAGAAAAAGATATACCTGAATTATTCTTCTGACAGCGGGAATAGTCTACCTTCCAAAGTCCAGTCTGCTTGCACGTGAAGCACTTGCCTTTCGGCTTCTTCACGCCTGCCTGAGTTCCTTGAGGTCCTACCTTCTTTGCCCCACATTGTTTCTTCTGTAGGACCGGTGCCGTCGATAGAGGGGGGGGGTGAATATCGATCGTTGAAATCTTTCGTTAAACTTCGTAAATCTTTCGAGCGTTCTAAAATCAAAGTTAGTAGCAGCGGAAAAGCAATAGAACGAGCGAACAAAACAAAAGACAGATTACTCGCGGGATTTATTTACTTGGTTCCCGACCCCCCTGGGTCAGTACGTCCAAGGCCTATGTACTCGGCGTGAGTCCACTATTGGTCTCCTTTCCGAAATTTCCGGAGGAGGAGAAAACTGTCTTACAGTGTACAATTACAAGCACAAGTACAGAAAATTAAGTACGGAAATAATAAATGCAAACCGAACAAAAACAGAGTTGAAGCTCGGCCGATCTGGACCTCCGAAGTGCCGCGCACTTCCTCCTGGAGCCTCCCGGTTGTAGAGCCTCGTCTTTAGCGCGTTGTCGTCAGTCAGAGTGATCAGAATGGCACTTGGCAGTTGTGTCTGAAGTAGAGGGGTCGAAGCCCCTTATATAGGCCTCCAGGGGGCGCCCTGGACACTGGGGACGCCCCGATAAACCCGGTCAAACTTTATCTCCGCGTCGACCTCGCCGCAGCTGATAAAACCTTTGACCAGGGCACCCCGAACCTCCCGGGCGCCCTCATGAGGGCTTATCTGAGTTTCAGACTCGAAACTACAAAAACAGCTTTGAACCCGGGCGCCCCGGACGCTCCGGGCGACCCGCTTGACACCTATTCTGCTTACTTAACAAAAACTGCATTTTACTCTTGACTGGGGGCGCCCCCATCATCCCGGGCGCCCTCATCAAGCCTTTAAACCCAATACTGGGTTTTATGCCTTGCTCTGGGCGCCCCAACAGTGGGGGCGCCCCCATTAGCCACTTTCCAGCAACTTGCCTGCTTTGTCTCCGGTTCTTGGTACCTGCAAGATACACAAACATAAAGCACATATACACATATTCTTAACCTTAAGGACTTAGTTCTGACTTTAGATTTGCACGAAACCCTAGGTCGAACCGGCACAAGTTCCCATCCTCGAGAACTAGCCTTTCACCTACTCCTTTCAGGAGACGATTGTCACCCAGTCCTTCGGGTGGACTTTTGCTTAGCTTCCGATTCTTCCGGACCTCGAGACGCTCAAACCCTGACCCGTCTCTACTCCTGTCCTTAGTCATCGCTCAGCTAAATTACCCAGTCCCTTGGGCCAAGACTTCATTCCCTAGCAGTCCTTCGCCAGGTGCCTAGCAGCCCTTCGCTAGGTCTTCGTTACCAAGCGGTCCTTTGCCTGGTGCCTAGCAATCCTTCACCAGGTCTTCGGTACCAAGCAGTCCTTCGCTTGGTGCCTAGCAGTCCTGTGCTAGGTCTTAGACTCCTAGCAGCCCTTCGCTAGGTGCCCAGCAGCCTGTCGCCAGGTCTTAGGGTTTCGATGCCTAGCAGCCCTTCGCTAGGTGCCCAGCAGCCCATCGCCAGGTCTTAGGGTTTCGATGCCTAGCAGCCCTTCGCTAGGTGCCCAGCAGCCCATCGCCAGGTCTTAGGGTTTCGATGCCTAGATTAACTAGGACTTTTCTTCAACTTAGGTTACTTCTCCTTTGCTCCCCTTTATCTGTTCCAAGTATATTGTCAAACATTAAAACACTAAAAGGAGAACATCATTGATGCAACTTGCACCAACATCTTCTTCTTCCTGCCTTTTGGCTTAGAAGTAGAAACCCTTTGAGCAACTATAGCATGAGCACTCTGACGAAAAAGCCCCTTTGCCACCTGGAGTTCTGTCAAAAGTTCCGCCAACGAATATGTACGTTTGTTCATGTTGTAGTTTAGGCGAAACTGCTCAAAACTCCTAGGCAGAGACTGGAGAATGATATCGACCTGGGTTTCCCCATCGATCTCCGCTCCAAGGATTTCTATCTCATTGAGATGTGCCATTATTTTGAGAACATGATCCCTCACGGGTGTTCCCTCAATCATGGTTGTCGTCATCAAGTTCCTCATTGCTTCCTGCCTTGCGGCCCGATTCTGATGTCCGAAGAGTTCTTTGGGATTGAACATCATATCATAAGCAGTGAGCATGACCTGATGTTGATGTTGCATCACATTTGACATAGAAGCCAAAATGTAACACCGCACCATCTCGTTTGCCGTTACCCACTTCTTATAATGTTCCTTCTCCTCTTTACCAGAATTCTCGCTAGGCCTTTCAGGACATTCCTCAAAGAGTACAACTTTGTACTCCTCAGCAGTTAGGACAATGTCCAGGTTTCTTTTCCAATCTATGTGATTAGGGCCCGTAAGTTTGTTTTCCTTAAGTATTACTGCTAGTGGGTTGAAGGCCTTTTGAAAATTTTGAGAATCACAACGATCACAACTTTAGATTTCAAAAAATATTGATTCCTCAAACAATAAATTTTAAAATCAACCAACGCCTCAAACACCGAGAATTTCGCATGCCATGATAGTGTGGACGTATACGAATTCTACATTTGTAAGAGGAGGTTTTACCCATTAATTTTATTATCTTGTCTACCTAACTTTTTGACAAATAAAATTAATAGTTGGTCCTCTTCAGCCCTACAAATAATAGCGGTGACTCCGATAGGGAGGATACTATTATTTGCATCTAAGTGTTTACCATTACACGATACTAAGAAAATTATTTCGGATTATGTGTCGTCCGATGGGAAAAATCACACACTCCTAAATAATTTTCTATAATCATGTCTGACCCAGTGATCCGCATAACAAGCCTATCCGATGGGGAGGAAGACACTTAGAGCCGACGCGCAGGCTTGTTCACATCACTTGTCAAATTAGTAATGGAGGTCATGGGACCCTTAGGGTCCCTCACCCACTTAGTTATTTATAATGAGGAATTTTCATGCAAGCACGACAAACACATAAACTAAAATAATAAATAAGAAAAATTCTAAAATTTTCCAACTATCATGGCTTTAGTCTTCAATGTGCCTCCAGTCGTGTTGCCACCTCGTTCTCTCCTCCCTACACCATGCGCAAGCCACCATTGAAGGGATCTCCGAGCCGAGATGAAAAGCTATTTATTTACATCCATCGATCCTATACTCCAAAAAGGAGTGTACATGAAATCTAGGTCGAAAGTAAATAAAAGTGCGGCTAAACAGGTGTCATATTTAATTATAAAAATTAAATACTAATTTAGCCTCGTCAACCCCGATGATTCAAATATTACAACCATGCACAACTAATCACATACACACATTATTTAAGCTATAATAGTTGGAATCTCATGCCTGAACTAAAGAGTTAGCCTACGCACATCATACTATAATCCGGCAAAAATAAAATACATGATAAAGTGCAAAAAGTAACCGAATCCTAAACACACAAAACCAGAAATCTCAGCTCTTATACCAATTGATGGGATTGTTGTGGTTTCCTAAGCGAATATCAGGTCGTTCATGGGAAACCTCTCCATGTCCACGGATTAAAATTTTTAATCCGAATGGAGACCTATCTCCCAAATGACCATTTCATCGTTGTACCAATTGATTCAAGTTACAACATAGCCAAACTTAATGTTCAAGCCTTGTAACTCGCCTAACAATTAGTCACGGAAAAGACGACGAGTAAGCCTTGTAACTCGCCTTGTAACAGCACCGACCGCCGATCTTGGAGATGGCAGACTGGTAGGTGGTTGAGGAACGATAATCTTTGGGAAGAGGGGGTGAAGGAGGCAGGTCCTCGATCCAGGTGGTGGGCCAACTCGGGGCCGAGATGGTGTTGACATAGAAAAAGCGATCCTTCCAACATTTGTTAGAGGATGGAAGCTTCGCCAAGAAAGAAGTTTGGGCTCAGGCCGGGAAGAAGAAGTCACCCAGCTCTTATTTCTTGGGGTAGTAAAAGAAGTGAAAGATCTCGGGCTGCAAAGGAATTTGATATAAGGGAAAAATGACGACCGACCCACAGATTAAGCGGATGACGTTCGGGCCAGTTAAGAAAGAGGGAGCTGGAAATACTGGCAAACTTCAAAAACGAAGGGGTGGAGGGGAAAGCATAGGTCGGCTTAGAGGTGGTCTCCGGAAAGGGTTATGTAGCTAAGGGGAGCGCTCTCGGGTCAGTCAGTCGGGTCGGCAAGGATTATTCGGTGGTCAGAAGGGATTTGGTAGTCCGACTAAAGTCGGTTGAGGTCTCGGGAGCAAAGTTCGGACACGCAGTGGCATACCATGGGCCGGGAGTCGAGGAAGAAGAGGTCATGGATAAAGGGGACACAACGAAAAATGAACTAACTGTAGAAACTGAAGGGTCGCCGGAAAGGGTGCGGAGTTGCAGGAAGACTATCGTCGGAGAAGATGCTGGAACCCTAGCAGAGCACTAAAACAACAGCAGAACGAGGTAAAAACTGAGACGGTGAAAGGGGAGAAGCAGTATATATAGGGCTGAGAGGTGGATGTCGTCCGTCCAATGAGGATCCGGTAAAAAGGCGGGAATAGATCAAAGTCGTCCATTTGCGTCATAAATGAGCTTTGGGAAAGCATGTAGCATGTGTGGTGCGCATTCGCGGTGTCAGATGGTAGATGTTTCGTTACTCGGGAAATCCAATAGCTGAGGGACACGTGACCCTCCATAATTAATGGGGGGATACGAATCGATCCGTCGGAGGATAAGACGTGAAAGATAGGGCGAGATGATAATGTTGGCCATGCCGTGTGTCAGTCGGGCAGTTCGTGTTGGCCACTGGCCAGTCAGGCGACCTATGCGAGTTAACCTGACTTACTCTGAACTGATGGTCCAGTCAGTCGGACTTGACGTCTCATTCGACTAGACTCGAAGGGGATGCTTATAATCCCGACCAATCCTACGAGTAGCCCGATCGGCCAGCATGACACCTCATGAAGACAGGTCATTGCCAAGAGAGCTTTGACAGCCCAGCGTGGTAGGGCATGAAACGTTACGGACGACCATTGACTCAAGTCCCAGTCGGGTCAAGAAATTTCTAGATGAGTATGAAAAATCTTCAGGCCAGGCCATCAATGCGGGGAAGAGTATGTTCTATCCTGCTAAGAGTATTACAAATGTCCGGAAAAATATGATTGCCTCAGTTACCGGGTTTTCAGAAGGGGTTTCTCCTATTTTATATCTAGGTGTCCCAATTATGGCTGGGAACCGAAAGATATGTCATTTTCAACCTTTAGTTGAGAAGGTAAGGAAAAAGTTCTTTGGATGGAATGTCAAAAGGCTTACACATGGTGGTAGATTACTTCTTATATAAAGTATTTTGGCTTCACTTCCGATTTATACTTTGCAGGTAATTCTTCCCCCAGTATCAGTGTTGCACCAAATTGAGATGTTGTTTGCTATTTTTTTTTGGGGAATGGTAAATACCAAAAAGAAGACACATTGGGTAGCTTGGGTGGAGGCATGCAGGCCAAAGCTGGAGGGTGGATTAGGTATCAGAAAGTTAACAGATGTTGCCACGGCTACGGCAATAAAGCTTTGGTTCAGATTTAGAAAGCAAAAATCTTTATGGGCTTTATTTTTATCAAAAATGTATTGTGGAGCTACTGCACCAAATGTTGTATCAGTAAACTGGAGATGTTCCTCATGTTGGCGTCGATTGATAAAAATCCGTAGCTTAGCTGAGAATAATATTGGATGGATCATTGGTAAAGGTGATTTGAAATTTTGGTTTGATACTTGGCTTGATCAAGGTCCATTATATAAAATATGTGAGATAGTAGGTGATCCTAATTGTAAGGTCTCAGACTTCTTTAGCAGCCAGGGATGGGATATCAATAAAATGCAGAATATTTTATCACCTGAAGTTATAGAGGAGGTTAAGAAGACTGTAGTGCCCTCCTTGGCAAATCCGGACAGTTTTATGATGGGTTCTATGGGCAATCAAGATATGATTGTTTGGATGCCTACAATAAATGGTAAATTTTCACTTAAGTCTGCTTGGAATAGCATAAGAAATGCTCAAGTTTCCATAGGGATATGGAAAGCTTGCTGGAGTAGATTGCTTTATCCGAGTGCTTCGATTTTCATATGGAGATTCTTGCGGAAAAGGTTACTAGTGGATGAAATATTACAACAAAGAGGAACATAGCTAGCTTCTAAATGCCAATGTTGTGACTCAATGGAGACATGGGATCATCTTTTTTTTGATGGGGCAATTGCTAAAGAGACTTGGAAACATTTTGCTCAACTATTTGAGGGTGGATAGATATCAAATTCTAGAAAATTGGAGGAAAACTCCGGGCTGGTCGAATGATGGTCATGTCAAGGAGATTATGCCTTTCTTAATCATTTGGAACTTATGGAGTGCTAGAAATGACTCAAAGCATAGAGGTCTTAAGCCGAGTGCAAGCAAAATTATTTGGAGGATTAATGATTATATACAAGTAGGCATGTCTGCGGGATTGATCAAACAAAGGCATTGGAAAGGATATAAGGATGCAGCAAAGGTTTTTGGTTTTCAAATCAAGAATAATATCAGGACTATTATCACTACGGTACTGTGGAAGAAACCAAACCCTGGATGCTTCAAATTGAATACAGATGGCTGCTCCAGAGGAAATCCAGGACCTGCTTCATATGGAGTCATCATCCGGGACCATGAGGGTCAGATTATCCAAGCAAAGGCTGTAATTATTGGAATTGGAACAAATATAGAAGCAGAGCTAACTACAATTCGAATGGGTCTTGAATTATGTGTGAATAATCTATGGTTCCAGTTTGGTTGGAGTCGGACTCGATAGTTGCTTTGAGAATCCTCCAAGCCTCATCTTTTCCGTGGGAACACCGAAATTTGATCTTAAAGATCAGAGGTATTCTGAGATGTTATCAAGTTCTTTTTCTCATGTGTATAGGGAAGCTAATGCAGCTGCGGATCATTTAGCTAATCTGGCTTTCACCTTCTCTAAAGACAGAATTTTATCATCTATAGAGATAAATAAAACATTGCGCGACATCTGTAAATTGGATAGAGTTGGTTTACCATATGTCAGAGTATCCAGAAAGTTAAGGTAGATTGCTGGAAAATTGCAAAATGCAAGATAGATGGATGAGTAGAGATTTCGGTATTCTTTCTGCATAAATCTGTCTTCCCTGTTTATGATTCAAGTGCCCAGCTAGAAAGCAGAATATTTTCAAGATTTGATTTCCCCCTGGAACTACTTCTTCACCTTGCAGATATGTCTATTTGTACTTCTTTGTTTCAATTGCTCAAATTCTTTTATTACTGCAGTGTGACTTTATATTTTCCTTACGCTTTTAAGTGCTTCAATTGTACCAAATGTGATAAGTCTAGTTGTAATTAGTTGAAGCGTGCTTTCTCTCTGAAGCTATTATATATGCATGGGATTGTTTCCTGTAATATGTTCCTGTCTTTGGACAGGAATTTATTAGGGAAACTTCTTTCAAGAGTTTTGGGGAACAAACTTCCTAATGACAGATATATTGTTGCTTTGGCAGGAAATTTCTGACTCCTAAAATAGTTTCTGTTTTGGATTTCCCAGATGCTATTATTGTGGAGAGTTTTACCATCTTCCTGAGAGAGTTGGATTTCATCAGCTATTTTGAAATGTATTAAAAATGTCAATCTGCTAATTAAAAGCTTTGGCTGGTGACAATATGGTTATTCACTAATCAATGAGAACTTAGCATATCTCTTTGCTAGTTGGTGATATGATTGGCTTTCTTTGTATTAAATGTCTCATGTGATTGGCAAAAGGGCTGGGAGTGTTGCAGATCCTCTCTATAAGCTGAAGATTTATAAAGGTTGCCAATTTGTGAAATTATGCTCTGATATGCTGCCAAATATTTTGCATGCAAATAGAGAAAAGTTATATGAATTGCTCCTTTAAATATTTTTCTGTGCCAAGTTTCCAGCTGCAGTACCTAAAGGTTAAAGTAGATTTTCTGTAAAGATGTTGAGTAGATTCTTCAGAGAAATTTCAGAGTTCTATTACATTGTGATTTGTCTTGACTTAGAAGGAAATTTGTTAATTTGCCCTATGACAGAACTCTGATATGGTACCTAGTTAAAGCAGAGTTCCCATACCTGTATAACTGCCGATTTCTGCTATGGGCATCAACATCTTTCTCTGTGCCAAGTCTCCAGCTGCAGTATCTAAAAGGTTAAAGTAGATTTTTCGAAAATTCTATTAGTCATGGGTCTTATTGGTTTTCTTTGGATATGATGGTCTTTCATACTTGTAAACTTGATAGAGCTGAATTTTCCAATTCAGAGTGGTATCTCTTGTCTCAATATCTTCCTGGATTAGGAAGAGGATGGGAACAATTGATTTTTCTTCAGTGAAATTTCAAATAGTCATATTGCTTGATGGGGAATTGCTTCCTTTGATATGGTGCCAGTTAAAGCAAAGTTTCTGCAAATTTATTTGTATAGCTGCTGATTTCTGCTATCGCTATGGGCATCAACCATCTGTTAAACATGGTTTTAATAACTCAATGGCTTTGAAGACGTATGAGTAAACTCTTTTGGTTTAGAAGGTTGTCTAACTTTGGTGTATGACTCAAAAGGGAATCTGTTTAATTGCTTAGCCAGTTATCTCTTTACTTGTAATTCCTTGGTATTCATGTAAATCAAGTGAATCTTGTATATCTATATTAGAAGGTCAGGTTTAGTCCCCCTTCTAATATAGTGTTTTTTTTCAAAGGAATAAGATGCTTCTTTTTCTTAAAAAAAAAGTCCCAGTCGGGTCGGGTCGCCTAATCGGATGGTTAACTTGATACAATCTAAATTAGCCCTAACGAGAGACATCGAGTGCTCGACCTAAGGTCGTCCTGTTAAATACCCAAATTTAAGGGGTTAAAATGGAAAAAATTCAAAAACTAAGGGTCTGGTTGGGATTAAATAAACTAGGAGGGTTTTTATGCAAAAAGCCAAAACTAATTTAAAAATCCTAAATCTTCTCTCTTTATTTCTCCTCTCCTTGTTTCTTTTCCCCGATCCCTTCATCTCTGCTCTAACGTCAACGTCGTAGCGAGCCAGTGCCCCAGCGAGCGAGCGAAGCAGCTGAGCCCTACTTCTTCTTCCTCCTTCAGCCCTTTTCAGACGATGAGGGGTCTTCTTGCGATTTTGAAATCGCCGGCTCCCCTTCTTCCTCGCGTGGTACCCTAACCGCTGTCGCGCCCTCTCTTCATCTACTTCTCCTTCCTCTTCACCTTGCACGAACAAGCAGACAAACGCCTTCCCTCGCGCGAGACCCTAGACGACACCGCTGTCGTGAGTCGAAGAAGCGCCACCTTGTTTTGCTTTCTGTCCTTGGTTTTTCTCTTTGGCTGAAATCAAGGTAAGGGTTGGATTTTGTTGGAATTCATTGTGGAATTGGATAGCTCTAACTGTTGATTTTTGTAGGGTTTGGTTTGAGGATTTCGGTTGTGAGTTGTAGTCGATTTGTGGGAGGCTAGCTGAGATTTGTTTGGATTGGATGAGTCGCAAGATTGAGGTATGGCTTGCTTGGGGGATAGGGTTAAACCTAATGAATTATGGGGTGTTTTGAGTTTGCGTTGGGTTTCTAGCTTGCACAACTTCTGTGTTGTTGCTCCCACGACCATGAACGAGCAGTAGGGTGGTTTGAAATGTAATAGTAGTTTTGTTTGGTTTTCAGTTAGCTATTGTTTTTGTTTGTAAGCTATAATGAATGATTAGATTAAATTGTGAGTAGTCTAATTAATTGAGTTCGACCTAGATTACATTGATTAATTAGATTAATCATTGGTTAATTAATCAAAGTTAGTTTGATTAATTAAATGATATTTAGTGATTAGATTCGAGGATTGGGGTTGGTAATAATAGTAGTTCCCTAGGTTTAAATATGGGATTTAACCTAATGTACTTAAGCTTAATGATTGGGTTAGAGGAAATCGACTGTCGTTTAAGATTTAATTAAACGGATGTAGTAACGAGGATTTATCCTAAATTTTTATTTGATTGCAGTTTAGCTAATTATATAATTCTATTAATAGCTAAACTTTATCCTTAATACAGGATCTTGATTCAGACTCGTTTGGTTGATTGTGAAAGGTCTTCTCGTATACGTTCTACATAAAAGGTGAGTACTTCTCCTTTGTGTTCTTGTAGTTCTTTTACTTTAAATGCATGGCTTGTTATGTCTGAATAGGTCTGCTTGATCTTGTTCCTTGTTGTTGTTTATTTTATATCGTCTGCTGATACTTTCTTTGTTTGACCTTCGAGTTTAATCGAAAATTTGTATCCGTACAGTCTCTCGTTGATTTTCCATTCTGTAAAATACCGCTCATACGCGAGTACTTAAATGTTCATTAAACACCACTAGGATGGTTGACATTAGAGACACCCTACCTAGTAGTTTAGTTGCATATTCATTGCTTTATGATATTTGTTGTTTTTATTGTTGCATCGTTGTTATTCGGTTGTTTGTGCGTATAGGTATCAAGCACCATACCTGCACCGTTGCATACTGACAACTATTGGGCTTCCATATGGTTAAGCCGTTGTCAGTCATCTAATTGTTTTGTCACTCAACCACTTGTTGTGGTAGTTGCTAGAGTGGGAGCAACCGTCTTGTTATGCCACACTCGACTACTCATGTATAGTAGATGTTGGAGTTGTAGGCAAACAGTTGACACCGTGACTGTTATTTTCGAGGGATATTAGAGTTGTTGATAGCTCCCCCTATATATCGGAGTTTTGGAGTAGTTGACTCCCCAACATCCTGTCCACTCAACCACATCTATCAGTGGTATTCGTTGGAGTGCGTACAGTTGTCACAACCCTATTCACTCGGCCACACAGATGTGATGTGTTGGCGGCTTGATTGGCGTTAGGGGTGACACATGTCATTGCATCATATGCATCTATTACATTTATGCATTTTCTTATTTTTGTTGCATTTATACGAGCTATGGTTGTTGTATTTGGTTGACATGCATGTTTGTTGATACTGTGTTATCTCGTATGTTTTCATGTTGTTTTATGCATATTTTGTTGTCCTCTATTTTTTAGAGATTGTACACCGTTGTATTCTGCTATTTCATATATCTTTATGATACTATGCTATTGTCTATTCATATACCCGCAGAGTTCGCTCGAACTCACCACCCCTGCCTCTTATTTTTGTTTCAGGTAGCAGGTAGACGCACTACTTGGAGCCAGGAGAGGATCCAGTTGCCAGTCTCACGGGGTCGAGTTTGTTTCTGTATTTGGTTTACTATTGCAGTACTTTATTTCTGCGATTTCGTTATTTTCGCATTTACTTCATGGACTGTTAGATGTTTTATTAGTCCGATGTTGTCGTAGTAGAAGTATGTTTATCTTTGGACTTATGTTGGAATTTCGTCGGTATTCAAACTTACTTTTAGTTTTATTTCTGCTAAAGGACGTTAAATGTTTTGCAATGTTTAAGTTATTTATCTTTATTATTCATATTGATATAAACTGTGTGGTTGTGTCTTTTTATTTTCAGTTTTGATGTCTGAGCCATCTTTTATGTGAGAGATTATGTATTATATGTCCCAACTAGTCCGCCATACAGGGGAGATGCTATCCGATTTTCGAGTAAGCATGTGCCTCTGAGGCGTGACACGTCCGGTCAGTACCCGGTCGGCACCCAGTCAACACCCTCCCTGTGTTATAATCCTGTTTTCTGAAGGATGGGTCAGTTGAGCTAGATCCGAGTACCCCACGACTTGGTGTAGCGCAAATGCTCTGGTCGGTATGTCATTAGCTGCACAGCTAGGTTTCACTCAAGATAACCGATTGACACATCATTTGGTACACTCCGACTCGGGAATTGTCGCTATCCGGGCAGTAGCTACCTCCTGACACCATACTGATAAAGGTAGTACCAGAGTCGGCGCAGATCGAATCGGGCCTGACACCACTCGTGTCTAAATCACGAATATCCCACTGACACGGTACCTTCCTGACAAGCTCTGACAATCCATACCACGGTGCCCCTGCATATGCCAGGATGGGGCGGCACCGGTCGGCGAGCTGACAGTGGCCCTTGAGTCTGTCCCCACATGAGTCAAAGTGTGATAGAAATAGGACAGAGACTGTCTGCTTCCCCGGCTATATAAGACTCTCCTTCCTTCACCTACAGGTATGCATAATTCTTCTGGCTACAGTTCTTCTTCCAGTTTTCATCTTCTCCACCGAATACTGACTTGATCGTCGGAGGACCTTATCAGGGAATTCTCTCGGTAGGTTGCTGACGGTCATCTTTTACAGGAGGGGTGTTTGCTGGAGCAACTCTCAGTGCGACCTCGCTCTTGAGAATCCGTCTCGTTCTTCGACATGATCAGGCCACATAAAAAATAAAATTTCATACTATTTTTTCAATAAAAAAATCTCTTAACAATTTCGGTATGGGTCTCGTACTTTTATTGTTTTATTTTAAATAAACTAAAATAAAGAAATTTATATAAATAAAAAAAAAATGAAAGTGTGGCACCCTCTTCCATGTCACTTTGGAAAAAAAAATAGATTCCTTTCCTTAGCAACCTCTTAGAATCGATCTTACGCATATAGAGGAAGATGCATAGATAAGAGGCACATAGTGAAAAAATATCAAATTGTTAATTTTTAAAAATCTGACTCCTAACTATTATATTAAAATTATAATATATCTATCGTCTATCTTATGTCTCATGATATTTATGTCACTCGAGTTTCTAGTGTGGACGCTCTAAATTCATTTCACACAAAGTTTTTATCTTTGAATATTCAAATTATAAAATAAAGGAAATTAAAGAAGGTATATATGTTTTCTTTTCTTTTCTCCAAAAATAATCTTCCTTTTTCTTTAAAGTAGATGAGCTTAAATTGAATGGATTGAAAAGGCCAAGTTTGGTCGGATCATTTTTCATCCAATTTCAATTAAAAATAAAAAAATTTTAGAGATTATTTAGTAAGCTATATTTCGTTGGACTAAGATTCTAAAATATGAAAAATACGAGAGTGAAAAATCAAAATATTATGACAAGCAAAAGCAATTTTCTAAAGTTGTACGTTTATTTCAAAAAGTAAATTAAGAATGATAATGCAAAAAATTATCATTATTCTTTGATTTATTAGTCGTCGTCTTCTTATTTTCTAAGGAAAAAAAATCAAAAGACAAAGAAACATCATATTAATACTCTCTTTTTTTTTCAAAAAAAAATAAATAAATTGATGCCTTTCTCTTTATTTTATTCCAAAAATACTCCCAAATTCAACACAGTTATCGAAGTTATATACCCTTGTAAAAAGGTAACTTCTATAACGTATAAAAATTAAAAAATAACTGCTATACGTTATAAAAATTATATGCTAATTTTTACTTGATCATAATTAAATTTTGTTCGTTTGAAATATAATGAGTGTCATGTGTAAGTATTCTAAGTAGTTTTGTTGTTACAAACTAAGTCAAGTTAGGTCATACTTAGTCTAATCTTTGTGTTTAAGTGTGCAGAAGCTTAGGAGCTAAGTAGTTTAGCAGAAGACGCAACATTCGAGAAGGACGGATCGAGATGGTAAGGGAGCCGATGGGCTCGGTGCGTCGGAGGGACCAGAAGACTACAGAAGAGTATATTGTTAGATCGAGAAACATGATAGAGGAGGGGGTGAATATCGTGAAAACTTTTTCGGATAAGACTTAAGAGAAAATACGCAGCGGAATTAAAAACAAACACGAGGAACACAAGTATTTTTTACTTGGTTCGGAGTCGCGGTCGGCTTCAACTCCAAGGCCCACGGTCCTTGACCGTTTACTGTGGGCAATTCTATAATAGCGCAAAGATTTACAGAATTTTGATACAATAGTAGTGCAGTAAATAAACGAATATACTTTTCGTTACCGACGTCCGGTGTGGATCGCACTTTGGAGCAGAGGGTCGTCGTCGGCGCTGGAATGTCGAGATCGGAGTTTGCCGGAGCAGAGTGCTTGAACGAAAAGCGTAGAGGCGTTGGAAAGTTGTGTTATTGAAGCCTAGGGGTTGAGCCCCTTTTATAGTGCTCCTGGGGCGCCTGATTCGCCGGGGGCGCCTGACACGTGCCTTCAGATCGGAGAAAACTCATCCGCAGCTCGGTCAGCGCTTATCCCTTCAGAATCGGCTTCGGAGCTGACTGGGGCGCCCGGGACCTCCCGAGCACCCAGCTTGACCTGGTCCGCTGGCTTCGTGGCTGATTTTGCTTCGACTCCTCTTTGGCTTCGACCTTGGGCGCCCGGGACCTCCCGGGCACCTAGCCCAGTGTTGTTTCGAAGCAATTCTTGCTTAACTGCTTGTTTGGCTTTGACCTTGGGCGCCCGGGACCTCCCGGGCGCCTAGCCCAGCTGCATGCCCCTCTCCTTTGGGGCGTTTTGAGCTGCAAAAATACACTCCTTCGGTCCCTGCATCCAAGGTTAGTTCCACAACAAACAAGGCAAGAATATTAGTCCATTTTTACAGTCGTAGCTGTCTTGGTTCTGACTTTGGGTCTCCCAAATGGAACTCTAGGTCGAACCGACGTCTACTGTGTTGGTGCAGAAAGCACCAAAGTCAAACCTGTGTTTTGATAATGGCAACAGAGTTCAAAAGTTAAGTCTCACTTGTGATCTAACATGTCACTCTAGTGTGCAGAGTAAAAAGCTCTAGCGAAGGACTGCTAGGCACTGACAAAGGAATGCCAGGGTAAAAAGCCATAGCGAAGGACTGCTAGGCACTGGCGAAGAAATGCCAGAATGAAAAGCCCTAGCGAAGGACGGCTAGGCTCCAGGCGAAGGACGGCTTGGGAATGAAGCCCTAGCGAAGGACTGCTAGGCACCGGGCGAAGGACAGCTCGGTATCCAAGACCTGGCGAAGGACCGCGAGGCAAAAGTCCAACTAGAGGAACGGTTGGCATCAGGTACATTCTCCCGAGAGGAGTAGGTGAGGACGCGTTCCCCGTCGAGGGAACAGTAGGCGTCGGTTCGACCTAGGGCTCCATTTAGGAGGCCCAAAGTTAGAACCAAGACAGCTAAGGCTGTATGAAACTAACAACTTACTGCTTTATGTTGTTTTCGGACTAACCCTGGATACAGGACCAAAGGAACGAGTGTCTGCAGCTCAGAGAGCCTCAAAGGAGTGAGGCAGCAGCTGAGTAGGGCGCCCTGAGTGTCCAGGGCGCCCCCAAGGTGAACATGAAACAAATGAAGCAAAAAGGAGCCTCGGCTGAATACTGGCCGGGGCGCCCCTAGCAGCCAGGGCGCCCCCAGCAGCCAGGGCGCCCCCAGCAGCCAAGGCGCCCCGCGCCTACGCCAGCGAAGCCGATTGCACTTATCCAGCCGAGAAGCCCGCGCTGAAGAAGTCAAGAAGAGCGCCCCCTGCGTCCAGGGCGCCCCCAGTGTCAAAACTCATCCCTATTCGAGTGGGATAGAGTTTGACCGAGCGAAGCTCGGATCGCTTGACACGTGGGGGGGCGCCCCCGACGTCCAGGGCGCCCCGAGGTGCTATAAATAGCACCCAACGCCCAGGCTTTCAACAACAACTCCGATACAACGCTTCTACGCTCTTCTGCTCTCGTGCCTCGCTCCAGAAACTTCCGAACTCGAGCCGACGACGTTTCGCTGCTCCGAAAAAGTCAACCTACAACGGACGTCGGTAAAAGAAGAGCCTCTCTTTTTAATTATTAAAGTTTACCGTGCTATTGTTGTAACTCAAATTCTGTAAACTGATTTACGAACTTATAGAATTGCCCGCAGAAAACGGTCAACGACCGTGGGCCTTGGAGTAGGAGTCGACCCAGGATCCGAACCAAGTAAAAATCCCTGTGTCCGTGTTTTCGCTTTTAAATCTTCCGCTGTGCAATTACTCTTTCTCAAATCCAAACGATTGCCGATATTCACCCCCTCTATCGGTTCTCTCGATCCAACAAGTGGTATCAGAGCGGGGAAGTTCAAACTTGGTGCAACCACCAGTTTGAAATTTTTTTTCGGATTTTTATTTTCTTTTTCTCGTTCGAATTTTTTTTAATATTTCGTTCGAATTTTCTTTTTTCCGTCAATCGAGGTTGGTGCAATACCCCTCGTTATTTTATTTTCCTTATCCCGCACTACTCATCCAAGACCAAGTCTTGGGAAATCTTTTTTAGTTATTTTTTTTCAGACTGAATGACCATGCAAGAAGGATTCAGCACCGCCAGACCTCCACTTTTCAGTAGAGAAGACTTTTCCTACTGGAAAAGTCGAATGGAGGTCCACCTGAAAACTCAGGTGGACATGTGGATCATTATCCAGTCAGGACTGGAGATTCCCACAAATGCTGACGGGGTTCCTCAAAGCTACACAGAGTGGGACACCGCTCTGAAACGAAGAATCGAAGCAGATGCAAAGGCGACTCAGACTCTTCAATGTGGCTTGACAAAAGAGGACCTGAACCGGGTGGGGCCCTTCAACAGTGCCAAGGAGTTGTGGGCAAAACTGATCGAGCTGCATGAAGGAACATCAGACACTCGGATCAGTAAAAGAGATCTACTTCTGAACAAACTGTACACCATCAAGATGGCCGACAACGAAACAGTAGCCCAACTTCACACTATAGGTCACAAGGTCGAAAACCGTGACCTAATATGGTATGCCTTAAACGCTTTCCCTCGAAATACTTTGTGGGCATCTATGGTAGATGCATACAAGGTTTCAAGGGATCTCTCCAAAATTAAATTAGATGAATTGTTTTCCGAGTTAGAACTTCATGAACAGACTAACTGCAATATGGCCGAGAAAAGTATTGCTTTTGTTGCAGGAAAAACTGGAAGATCAACAAAGAAGAAGCCACAACCTGAACCCGAGTCTAACTCAGACTAAGACTCTGAAGACGAAGAAGGAGATCGACCAAAGCTGGTCCGATTGGCCCGAAGTTACTATAAAGAATTCAAGAACCAAACCAACAAAAAGAAGGCCAATCGAAGAAAGGACGAACCAGCTGAACCCACAAATGACAAATACAAGCCCAACATAACCTGCTACGAGTGCAAGAAGAAGGGCCACTACAAGACAGAGTGTCCAAACCTAAAGGAAACCAAAAAGATAAGAAGAAAGAAAGCGCTCCAAGCAACCTGGGACGAATCTTCCTCAGAAGAAGAAGAAGAAGCACCCCAGTCCAACCTTCTAGCCCTGACCGCCTCAGAAGAAGTCGGGACCGAGTCAGAATCTGAACAAGACGATGGTAGACTAACCTTCTCAGAAGACGGCGAAATTAAGGTAAGTGGTTTCAATAGAGGTTAATTAAACGAACTTATTTCTTATCTTTCTCGAGACTTGGCAAAAGCCAAACTCCGAGTCGAGTCCCTCCGACAGGAAGTAAAACTCCTGAAAGAGGGAGCTGACTCTAAGTCCTTAACTGAGAAAGTTCAAGAAGGAACTCCTACTCAAGTTGAAAAACTTGAGAAAGAGAATTCCTCCCTGAAAACTCAGGTTAAGGATCTTAGATCAGCCTTAGAACGATTCACTTCTGGTTCCAAGGGTCTCGACATGATTCTTGGAAAACAGAAGTTCGTTCTAAATCGATCCGGACTTGGCTATAGAACCAAATCCCGACAAAGATCTTACCTTGCTGTACTGAATCAGTCCAGAGGTAAAATTCAGGCATGGGTACCCAAACTGTGCCTGAACAAACCGACTGGATCAAATCAGTATTGGATCCCCAAGGACAAGATTCACATCTTGCCTAATCATTACCGTGGCTTTAGTCCAGGGGAGCCAAACTGAAAACTATATTTATTGTTAGATAAACGTTAATATTTGCTTGCAATATGATTGCTTGATTGTTTGTTTAATTTCTGCAATTTACCATGCTTAAAATTAGAAATGGTTAGTATAAGGACTGAACAAACTTAACTGAAACTTGAAAACATAGTATTGGGTGGAGGTGAGATGATAGTACGTTAGGGAAACCAATTCTAATAAGATCAAGTTTACTTGGTCTCTTTAGACTGGTGAAACTAGCCGAAGCTACCGATCCAAAACCCAAACTAGTTAGACCAGAACTTTTTCAAAGATTAAGTTTGAAAATGAAATTTCATTAAACGACTTTGTCAAGGAAAGGGTTGATGATCCAATAAGGCTACGGCCAAAGAAGGCCCAGTGCCTCGCCAAGACTTGGAAGCCAATTTTTGAATTTCAAATTCAAATTACTTTTTGTCAAATTCAAATCTAACACAATTTTCAGTTAAGCATAGATTCAAACATTTTCTTTCAAAATAAACTTAACTATTTTCAAAAATTAATTTAATGTTTTCAAAATAAATAAGAATTTTTCAAAGTAATTATCAAAACCTGTCTCACAAAACCTATAAGGCTAACATGGTTGATAACCGTAGACTGGGTGAGACAGCAAACTTAATGAAGACTTATTCAATATCTGCATTTTGTTTAACATTTAGTATAGAACGGCATTGAAATAATGCAGGTCAAACCTTTGTCAAAATAGTCAAACTATGGTCAAAGTAGTCAAACCACGGTCAATGTAGACAAACCTTGGTCAAAACACTAAAACCGGGTCAAATCTGGTCAGATACACTCTTCTAGGGTCAAGAACCAGTCCTTAGGGCGCCCAATCCCTTGCGGGCACCCCGAGGCTGGTCAAAAGCTGTCATCTGCCACTGCATGCTGACCAGGGCACCCTGGCGCTCCCGGGCGCCCCCGTATAGTCCTTCAATGGCAGAAAGCTGCCAAAAGGCAGCTGTAGCCCTGGCCAGGGCGCCCTCGCCAGGCGGGGCGCCCTCGCCAGACAGGGCGCCCTCCCGATAAAGGGCGCCCGAAACTACCCTATTAAAGGGGTTCCATGCCCCTTCTTCTCTTCACACTCAAACCACTCCTTCTCCTCAACTCTCTACTTTCCAAGAGATCTTGCAACCCTCTCAAGCTCTCATCTTCAACAATGCCTCCCCGAGCAGCCAGGTATAATTTTTAATTAAGTTAATTTCTTTTCAATTTTTCTTTAAATGCATACTTTCTTTAAATGCACATTCTTTCTCTTAGAAGATGAGCTAACCCGGTACCCAACCTAGTCCTGATCCTAGGTTTCCGAATTTAGTCCTGATCCTAGGTTTCCGAATTTGGAATTGTGTAATAAGTTCGCTCGCACCACCTATAAACCTATCAAGACGAGCTACTTGAATAGACAATTTTTCACCCAATCCTGTCCCTTAGCAATGAACGTCATAAACTTTTACCAACTTGACAATCTCGTATTCTGCACCCATCCAATCAATACTTCCTTATGTGTAGAATTTTACAATAACATAATTAGACAGGATAGTCTCATGTTTTCCACCACTGTTCAAGAATTCCCTTAACTATCACACCAACATTACTCAACCGATTTCTAGGACTACGACTCTCGCAGTCCACCTTCTGTTGTTACCCTCCTAGGGAGCCTCCCTTTGATGCTCCCTACTCTCACATTACCTTAGATATATTACACTCATACTTCTTTAGGTGACCCCTGGCCAGACGATTTCAGTCTGTCAAATTAGAGGTCCAGGACTACGCTCTATATAGAGTCATAGTCCGATGTATTCTACCATTATCCACCAGGGACGTCACCACTATGCGACCATTCCACGCCTTTCTCCTGTACGCCCTGATTCACCAGCTAGACATCGACATAGGACTTCACATGTTTCATGCTATCCTACATGCATCCAGTGTTATCACGCAAGGGCGGGTACGCACACCCTACTGCCACATCATCACGTCCATATTACATCACCACGGTAGAAACATTACCGAGGGAGAGATGGCCGCTTTGACCGATTACGATGAAATAGGCTATAGAAACTTCGCCCTAGCCGGTATAGAGGTGTCCGGTACCGGGGTCTTGTCCTGGAGACGTCAGAGAGCAGCTCCCCAGATCGACTCAGACGAGGAGGTTGAGGTCGACATCGGGGATCTAGCAGCAGCAGCCCGAGCACACATAGACGAGCCTTCACCACCGACCCTCGACCAACGCCTCACACAGATACAGACGGAGATCCATAGTCTCCGAGAGGAGGTCGAGGCCTATCACATCGAGCAGATGGACGCTCATAGAGCCGATCGAGAAGTGGCTAATGCACGATATATTGAGATGATGGCACGATTCGATTCATGGCAGCCGAGCCCATCTGATCATCCCGGTCCCTCGTCCTAGATTTGCTTAGCATTGTACCAGTAACTATCTGACTGCCCCTACTCAGTAGGGTTGACTTATGTTTGACTGTATGACTGTGTTGACTTTTCTATGTTGACTAGCTTATGAGTACTTGGTTCCTTTCTATTCGGCAGTTAGGATTGTGCTTAGTAGAATAAGATTTAGTTTATTATTGATTTTTCTTACTCAAATCAATTCAAAAATTATTTCAAAATGCTTTCAAAATCAGTTCTTACTTAATTTTGAAAAGTTTTTAAATAAATTTTTTATTTTCGACTTAGTTTTATTTCAAAACTACCCATTTCAAAACTAGGGCTTTTTCGCAAATGGACTTAGCCTAGGCCCTAACCCTAGAACTGCATGCACCTATAGATTTAGAAGCCAGCATCTCACAAGCACTTTAGGATACTTTTAATTGATAATCTAGAAAGGGTTGAGATGCTTAGGTCTTTGCCTTAATTCAAGATGCTTTAAGTCAGTGCATCTGCAGTAATTGGGACACTAAATACAACTTACACAGCAATCAAGTTAAGTGTCAAGTTTAGAAAATCTAACTTGAACAGAAACACTTAACTTGACTATCCCTAGCGAAAACTACTGCTTATAACAGCTAGTAAGTAGCTAAATGGGTTAAACAGGTCCCTACAAGAGAAAACTAACTGATTTGGTTTAAGTCTTGGTTCAGTACAGCAAAGTCATGCAAATATTTTTCCTTTATGAAAAGTATTTCCTTTATGCAATTTAAATTCTGCTATCTTTATCTGTTTTTTTGATATATGGCAAAGGGGGAGAGATAGAAAAGGAGAGAGTTTAAAAATAAAAATTTTTTATTTCCAAAAAACTCTATCCTTTAGTCAAAAAGTATCAAGTTTCAAAAAGCACTTAAGTGCTTAATTCTCTTACTTAAGCTTGTCAAAGTTTTTCTAAGTACTTAAGCTTTTCAAAGGTTTTTCAATGTACTTAAGCTTTTATAACTACTAAAGCTTTTTAAAATCTTCTAAGTACTTCAAAATTTTCTAAATACTTAAGCTTTTCAAAATTTACCAAGTACTTAAGTTTTGTTAAAATTTTTTGAAAGACGTTTGAGTACTTTAAAATTTTTCAAAGTACTCTAAACTCATGATTTCAAAAACTTTTTTATGAACTTTTAAAACTTAAGTTATCAAAAGATTTTCAAGTACCTAAACTTAAGTTTTCAAAAGTGCAATTTTTAAAAATACAAAAGCTCTCTGTTGAAAGACTCTAAGTAAAGCTTTTTAAACTTCGAACCCCACGAATTTTTGAAAAATCCAGGGGGAGGGAACAAAATTTAAGGTTTTTACATGCTTTTATTAAACTTAACTTTTTGAACTAGGGTTGTCATAAATCAAAAAGGGGGAGATTGTTGGTGCAGAAAGCACCAAAGTCAAACATGTGTTTTGATAATGGCAACAGAGTTCAAAAGTTAAGTCTCACTTGTGATCTAACATGTCACTCTAGTGTGCAGAGTAAAAAGCCCTAGCGAAGGACTGCTAGGCACTGGTAAAGGAATGCCAGGGTAAAAAGCCCTAGCGAAGGACTGCTAGGCACTGGCGAAGGAATGCCAGAATGAAAAGCCCTAGCGAAGGACGGCTAGGCTCCAAACGAAGGACGGCTTGGGAATGAAGCCCTAGCGAAGGATTACTAGGCACCGGGCGCAGGACAGCTCGGTATCCAAGACCTGGCGAAGGACCGCGAGACAAAAGTCCAACCAGAGGAACGATTGGCATCAGGTACATTCTCCCGAGAGGAGTAGGTGAGGACGCGTTCCCCGTCGAGGGAACAGTGGCGTCGGTTCGACCTAGGGCTCCATTTAGGAGGCCCAAAGTCAGAACCAAGACAGCTAAGGCTGTATGAAACTAACAACTTACTGCTTTATGTTGTTTTCGGACTAACCCTGGATGCAGGACCAAAGGAACGAGTGTCTGCAGCTCAGAGAGCCTCAAAGGAGTGAGGCAGCAGTTGAGTAGGGCGCCCTGAGTGTCCAGGGCGCCCCCAAGGTGAACATGAAACAAATGAAGCAAAAAGGAGCCTCGGCTGAATACTAGCCGGGGCGCCCCTAGCAGCCAGGGCGCCCCCAGCAGCCAGGGCGCCCTCAGCGCCTAGGGCGCCCCCAGCAGCCAAGGCGCCCCGCGCCTACGCCAGCGAAGCCGATTGCACTTATCCAGCCAAGAAGCCCGCGCTGAAGAAGTCAAGCAGGGCGCCCCCTGCGTCCAGGGCGCCCCCAGTGTCAAAACTCATCCCTATTCGAGTGGGATAGAGTTTGACTGAGCGAAGCTCGGATCGCTTGACACGTGGGGGGGGGGGCGCCCCCGACGTCCAGGGCGCCCCGAGGTGCTATAAATAGCACCCAACACCCAGGCTTTCAACAACAACTCTGATACAACGCTTCTACACTCTTCTGCTCTCGCGCCTCGCTCCGAAAACTTCCCAACTCGAGCCGACGACGTTCCGCTGCTCCGAAAAAGTCAACCTACAACGGACGTCGGTAAAAGAAGAGCCTCTCTTTTTAATTATTAAAGTTTACCGTGCTATTGCTGTAACTCAAATTCTGTAAACTGATTTACGAACTTATAGAATTGCCCACAGAAAACGGTCAACGACCGTGGGCCTTGGAGTAGGAGTCGACCCAGGCTCCGAACCAAGTAAAAATCCCTGTGTTCGTGTTTTCGCTTTTAAATCTTCCGCTGTGCAATTACTCTTTCTCAAATCCGAATGATTTCCGATATTCACCCCCCCCCTCTATCGGTTCTCTCGATCCAACATACTGTTCCCTCGACGGGGAACGCGTCCTCACCTACTCCTCTCAGGAGAGTTTACCTTTTGCCAATCGGCTCCTCCGGTTGGACTTTTGCCCAATCAACCTGACCAGGTCTTCATGCCCAGTCCTCGACCAGGACTTCATGCCCACCTTCTGAGCAAGTCTTCGGTGCCCAGCCCCTTGCCAGGACTTCGTGCCCAGTCCTCGACCAGGACTTAGTGCCCACTTTCCGAGCAGGTCTTCGATGCCCAGCCCCTTGACCAGGTCTTCTTTGCCCAGCCCTTTGCCAGGACTTAGTGCCCAACCCTTGGTCAGGTCTTAAGTGCCCAGCCCCTCGGCCATAACTTAGTGCCCAACCTTTGGTCAGGTCTTAGGTGCCCAGCCCTTGGCCAAGACTTCTTGCCTAGATTAACTAGGGCTTTCCTGCACACTTGAGTAACTTTATTAGATCACAAATAACACTTAACTTTGAATCCTTTGCCAATATCAAAACAAGGTTCGATATGGTGCTTCCTGCACCAACATATACCAGTGGACGGGAAGCGCGTACGCAACTTTCGAGGGACGAGAAACCTGGGAGGAAAACCGTTCGAGAAGAAGACCGGAGTTGGGTTGAGTGAGCTCAACTCTAGATGACCGAGAAATCACCCAAGCAGATGAAAGATGAAAATGTCAATGCGAATATTGACTTTGGCCAAATGTCAACTGAAGCGTTTTAGTTGCTTGAGAAGGCGCCTCAATTGAATGGATGAAGTTCTGCACAAAAATAAAACTGAAGAGCTTCAATTGGAACATGAGGTGCCTCAAGTCTGAACGGAAGCCCCTCAGGTCTGAACTGAGACGTCTCATGTTAGAACCGAGGTGCCTCATATTGAAAAGCTATCATTGAGTAACTGTTGGCTGCCGTGGATAAATCTTATCCAACTTAGGCACCTCAGATCACAACTGACGCCTTAATGTCACGTCAACATAATAGTAATTTCAGTTTTCGGACTATAAATAGCCCCATAAATCTAGGATTAGAAAATAACAACTATAATACATTTTTCTAGTTTTTTTATGAGTTCATCAACGTCTTATAAGAGGCTTCTCCACTTGCAACGAAGGAGTTTTGATACTGAGCTTTTTCAACACCTTGGATTAGTAAGCTCCTCAGTTACAAGTTACAACCAAGTAAACTCATTTATCTCTTACTATTTCTTTAAGTTGTACATGTTACTTTGTTTATATTTGTTTAAACCAACTTATTATATTTGATAAAGAAACTGTAACAGATTTAGTATTTTATTTGCAAGGCTACTCACCGATAGTCGGTCTGCACGAAACTAATAAGTTGTATCAAAGATCAACCCTTTCAGGAGAACTACGCCACTTAAAATAAGAAGACGATGGCCGAACCGAGCATCTACCTGTCAAAGATCGAGGGGGAGTTTGTGATGTGGAAACACTGGATGAAGATATTTTTTTAAAATGAATTTTGAATTATTACTTATCATGAAAAATGATTTTGTAGCACCCAAAAACAAGGAAGAGTACCTCTGCTCGAAAAAGGAGCAAGTCGACTTCGTCGCCAATGGAAAAGCAAAGTTTCTTTTGTTAACCATATTACCAGCTCAGGAAGCCAATCGGATCGGCACATACGTATCAGCAAAAGAGCACTGGGAGAAGTTCCTGGACTTGCATGAAGGGATCTTGGAATCAAAGTTAGCATGAAGAGATCTACTTCGAAACGAGTTAACCAATATCCGGATGAAAGAAGAAGAAACTATTGGTGCAGGCAGCACCTAAGTCAAACCTGGGTTTTAATAATGGCAAAGGGTTTAGAAGTTAAGATGTTATTGTGATCTAACTTGTTCACTGAGTGTGCAGGAAGAAGTCCTAAGTACACTAGGCAAGAAGTCCTGGCAAAGGGCTGGGCAAACAAGTCCTGGTGGTCAAGGACTGGGCAAAGAAGTCTTGGTCGAGGACTAGACAAGAAGTCCTGGCAAGGGGCTGCGCACCGAAGACCTGACCGGAAGTTGGGCAAGAAGACCTGACCGGAGGTTGGGCACAAAGACCTGGTTAGGTGAATTGGGCAAAAGTCCAACCGGATGAGCCGGTTGGCAAAAGGTAAACTCTCCTGAGAGGAGTAGGTGAGGACGCGTTCCTCGTCGAGGGAACAGTAGGCGTCGGTTTGACCTAGGGTTCCATTTGGGAGACCCGAAGTCAGAACCAAGACAGCTAAGGCTGTAAATAATGACTAACACTCTTGCTTGGTTTGTTTTGGAACTAACCTTGGTTACAGGGACCGAAGGATTGTGTTTCTACAGCTCAGACGTCCCAAAGGAGTAGGGTGGTTCACTAGGCTAGGTGCCTGGGAGGTCATGGGCGTCCAAGGTCAAGGCCAAAAACTGCCAAGAAGCAAGACTGCTTTGAACCACACTGGGCTAGGCGCCCAGGAGGTCCCGGGCGCCCAAGGTCAAAGTCAAAGCGGTCATCGAAGCAAATCCGCCATGAAGCCAATGGTCTAGGTCAACCCAGGCGCCCGAGAGGTCCCGGGCGCCCCAGTCAGCCCAGGTCCCCACCACCAATTTTAGAGTATTTTCGGATTTTACAAAAATTTTAATTTTTTTTCTTCGAATTTTTCTCGTTTATCGAGGTTGGTGCAACACCACTCGATCGCTTTTTCTCGATTAATTTTTTATTCTTGCACTACTAATCCAAGACCAAGTCTTGGGACAAAGTTTCCTTGTTTTTGTTTTATTTCAGAAATTATCATGGCCATGCAAGAGGGTTTCAGCACAACCAGACCACCACTCTTCGGTGGAGAAGATTTCTCCTACTGGAAGAGTTGGATGGAAGTCCACCTGAAAACTCAGGTGGATATGTGGATTATTATCCAATCTGACCTTGAAATCCCCAAGAACGCTAAAGGAGTGGCACATCACTACTCAGAATGGGACGCCTCGCTGAAGAAAAAGATCGAGGTTGATGCAATGGCAACTCAGACACTGCAATGCGGATTAACCAAAGAAGAACTGAACCGGGTGGGACCCTTCAATAGTGCTAAAGAACTCTGGAGCAAACTAATTGAACTGCACGAAGGCACCTCCGACACCAGAATCAGCAAAAGGGATCTACTGCTGAATAGATTGTACACAATCAAAATGAACGAAGGTGAATCAGCAGCACAACTCCACGCCAGAATCCAGGAGCTGATGAACGACTTGCACACAATCGGTCACAAGATAGAAAATCGTGACCTTATCAGGTATACCTTAAATGCTTTCCCAAGAAATACTCTGTGGGCATCTATGGTAGATGCTTACAAGGTTTCTAGGGATCTCTCAAAAATTAAATTAGATGAATTATTTTCAGAATTAGAATTACATGAGCAGACTAATTGCACTTTGGTCGAGAAAGGTATTGCTTTTCTTACAGGTAAAACCCCAAGGAAAGGTAGCCAAGAAAAAGCCTCAACCTGTACCCGAGTCTGACTCAGACTCAGACTCAGAAGATAGTGAAGGGGATTGACCCAAGCTGGTTAGGCTAGCCCGGAACTATTACAAGGAGATGAAGCATCAGACCAACAGAAAGAAAGCCAGCCAAAGAAAGGAAGATCCAGCTGAACCTTCAACTTTAAAAACCAAACCAAATGTGACCTGCTACGAATGCAACAAGAAGGGACACTACAAATCGGAGTGCCCCAATCTAAAGGAAGCCAAGAAGACTCGAAGGAAGAAGGCTCTTCAAGCCACGTGGGACGAATCTTCCTCCGAAGAAGAAGAAGAGGCCCCACAGTCAAACCTTCTTGACTTAACCGCTTTGGAAGGCATCGACACCGGATCGGAATCGGAGCCGGACGATGGAAGGCTCACAATTTCGAAAAATGGAAAAATAACGGTAAGTAGTTATTCTGAAGTTGAATTATCAAAGTTAATTGCTTACTTATCTCGTAACTTGGCGAAAGCCAAAATCCGAGTCGAGTCCCCCGACAGGAAGTAAAACTCCTGAAAGAGGGAGCTGACTCTAGATCCTTGACCGAGAAGGTTCAAGAAGGAATCTCTACTCAAGTTGAAAAGCTTGAGAAAGAGAACTCCGCCTTGAAAACTCAAGTCAAGGACCTTAGAGCGGCTTTAGAACGATTTACTTCGGGTTCCAAGGGTCTTGACATGATCCTTGGAAAACAGAAGTCCATTCTAAATCGATCTGGGTTAGGGTATCGAACCAAGTCGAGACAACGGTCATACTATGCTGTATTGAACCAATCTAGACCCAAAATTCAAGCATGAGTACCCAAACATTGCTTGAACAACCAAGCTGAACCAAACCAGTATTGGATCCCCAAGGACAAGATTCATATATTGCCTAACCATTATCGTGGCTTTAGTCCAGGGGGAGCCAATTTAAAAATGATTTTCATAATTAGATAAAGTTCTTTTATCCGTTAAATTTAATTGCATGCTTGATTGTTTATTTATTTCTACAAATTATCATGTTTAGACCTATGACTGGTTAGACTAAGGACTAAAACGATTTAACTGAAATTTGAATAACATAGTATTGGGTGGAGGTGAGATGATAGTACGTTAGGGAAGTCATTTTGGCGGAACTAGCCGAAGCTACCGATCCAAGACCCAAACTAGTTAGACCAAAATCTTTCAAGGTGTAACTTGAAGATGAATTTTCAATAAAAGGCTTTATCAAGGAAAGGGTTGATGATCCAATAAAGCTACGGCCAAAGAAGGCCTAGTACCTCGCCAAGACCTGGAAGCCGATTATTGAAAATCAAATTCACTTTACTATTGTCAGATTTGAATCTAACACAAATTTCAATTAATCTTAGATTCAATCACATTTTAAAATAAAATTAAAATTCAATTAAACTGTTTTCAAATTAATTCAACTTTTTCAAAATTAATCATTTTATTAAAAATAAAATCTTTACTTCTATTAAAACCTGTCTCACAAAACCCATAAGGTTAACGTGATTGATAACTCTAGATTGGGTGAGACAGACTAGGTTGTGAAAATCAATTTAAGCTATCCTTAATTCTAATTGGATCCAAATCAATAAATACTTTATGTGTAGGAACATAAAGATTTGGACCAATGGATGTTGGATAGCGGATGCTCCAGACACATGACTAGAGACAAATTAAAATTCACCAAACTCAAGTTCAAGAACCTAGGCTCAATAGCATTTGACAACAATGCTACACTCAAAGTCATTGCGTCAGGTAACATTGAACTCAAATCCGATTTTGTAATTAAAAAGGTACTTTTGGTTGAGAACTTTAAATTTAATTTGCTTAGTATAAGTCAATTATGTGATACTGGCTATGTAGTTACCTTTACCAACTCTGACTGTCTAATTAGAAATTTGCAAGACTCAGAAATCATGCTTAAGGACACTAGGAAAAATAATGTTTATACTATAAATCTACCCTTAGTACCTAAATGCCTCTTAACTCAGTTAGAAGAATCAAACCTCTGGCATAGGAGATTAGGTCACACTAATCTAAGACTAATTTCAAAAATCACCAAACTTGGTCTAATTAAAGGAATACCAAAAATTAAGAACCATGAAAACATGATATGTGACTCATGTAACCAAAGTAAACAAACCAGGTCTAATCACAAATAAGTTCAATCAGACCTAACTCAAACCACACTTGAGCTCCTGCACCTTGACCTATTTGATTCACATGGAGCCAAGTCACTAAGCGGAAACCGGTACTGCTTAGTCATTATCGATGATTACTCTAGGTTTACTTGGGTAAGGTTCCTAAAAACTAAGGATGAAACCCTAAATCTATTCATTGACCTATGTAAGGTAATTGAGAATCAAAATGATACCAAAATCAAAAGACTTAGGAGTGATCATGGGGGAGAGTTTGAAAATCAAATGTTTGAGGAATTTTGTAAGATAAACGGGTATATTCATGAATTTTCGTGTCCTAGAACCCCCTAGAAAAATGGGATAGTAGAAAGGAAGAATAGAACCCTACAGGAAGCCGCTAGGACTATGCTCAATGAATTCAACCTAGCTAACCAATTTTGGGCAGAAGCAATTAGTACGGCTTGCTATATTCAAAATAGGATTCTAATTAACAAACGACATAATAAAACTCCCTATGAACTATATTACCATAGACTTCCAAATCTACATTACCTAAGGGTCTTTGGGGTGCAAAGTCCATATCCTAAACATCAAGGACTACCTAGGAAAATTCCAGTCTAAGTCAACCCCTGGAATATTCTTAGGATATTCAACAACAAGTAGGGCATATAGGGTCTACAATAGACAAACTAATAAAATTGAAGAAACAACTAATTTAATTTTTGATGAGGAAACCAATCCAAAACCTGATAATCAAAATCTGAACCCATCAAATTTCGATCAAGAGGAAAATGAACAAATTATTGAACTATAAATTGAACCACTATTTGAACCTCTAAATGAACTGACTATTGAACCAACTACTGAGTCAATTGAACCAATAATTAAACCAACCCAAGTAATTGAACCAAATACTGAACTAAATCATCCAGCCGGACCTGAGGCTGAACCAAGTTCTAGAAGAACCAAGAAACCCAGACTCAGTCACCCAATGGATCAAATTGTGGGTGATCCAACCTTAGGAGTTAGAACTAGGTCTTCCTATAGAAATCTTAGGCAGATCACACTGATTTCGATAATTGAACCTAAGACTATAGAGGAAGCCTTACCTGATCCTGATTGGATCATAGCAATGCAAGAGGAGTTTCCCCAATTTAAAAGAAATCAGGTCTAGGAACTAGTACCTAAACCTGAGGGCAAATCTATCATAGATACTAAGTGGGTATTTAGGAACAAACTGAATGATCAAGGGGAAATAGTCAGAAACAAAGCCCGCCTAGTAGCTAAAGGGTTCAGTCAAGTCGAAGGGTTAGACTATGACGAAACCTATGCCCCAGTAGCCAGACTTGAGTTTATTAGAATGTTGTTAGCCTTTGCAGCCCATAAAGGATTTAAACTTTACCAAATGGATGTTAAGTCAGCCTTTCTGAATGGGTTTATCAAAGAAGAAGTCTATGTAGGACAAACCCCAGGCTTTGATGACCTAGAAAAACCTGACCACATTTACAAGCTTAACAAGGCACTTTATGGACTAAAACAAACACCTAGGGCATGGTATGAACGTCTGTCAACTTACCTCATTTCTAAGAAATTTAACCAAGGACAAATTGACTCAACTCTTTTTTGTTAAAACCTTAGAAAAAAACATTTTTATTGCCCAAATCTATGTTGACGACATAATTTTCGGATCCACCAACTCAAACTTCTTAAAAGAATTTGTAAAAATAATGGAAAACGAATTCGAAATGAGCTTAGTTGGTGAGCTCAACTTCTTTTTAGGACTACAAATTAAGCAAACTAGGGATGGAAATTATGTTCATCAATCCAAATATGCTAAGGAGTTAATAAAGAAATTTAAAATGGATAACTCCAAAAGCATAAGTACCCCTATGGCCACAAATGTAAAAAATTGATAGTGATCCTAAAGGTAAACCTGTAGACCTTAAACTATATCGAAGTATGATTGGAAGTCTACTTTACCTTACAGCTAGCAGACCTGATATCCTTTTCGCTGTAGGAATGTGTGCTAGATACCAAACCTGTGCTAAGGAAACGCACTTAGCAGCACTAAAAAGAATACTTAGATACATTAAGGGCACCCTAAATGTAGGGATTTGGTATCCTAGGACCTTAACTTTTGACTTGACAGGACACTCTGATTCTGACTATGCTGGATGCAAACTAGATAGAAAGAGTACAAGTGGAAGCTGCCAACTCTTAGGAAATAGTCTAGTCAGTTGGTGTAGTAGAAAGCAACACTGCGTAGCTTTATCCACAACCGAAGCAGAATATGTTGCTTTAGGAGAGTGTGTAGCACAACTCCTATGGATGATGCACATTCTCAAGGACTTCCAGGTTGATTACACCCAAACCCAAGTCTACATTGATAACATAAGTTCAATTAATCTAACTAAGAACCCAATCTAATACTCTAGAACAAAACATATAGAGGTTAAACATTACTTCGTAAGAGATCATGTAGACAGGGGTGAAATAGTCCTTAAGCATGTAGACTCAAAGTCAAACTTAGCTGATATCTTCACCAAACCCTTACCTGAGTCTGAGTTCAGCTCACTAAGAAGGCAGTTAGGGTTATGCTTAGTAGAATAGGACTGCTCTACTTGTGTTTTTTTTCTATTTTATTTCTTATTTGAAAAATCATTTTCGTCTTGAAATTTAAAATGATTTTCGACTTAGTTTTTTGAAAAACTTACCCCCTTCAAAACTAGGGCTTTTTTCGCAAATAGACTTAGCTTAGGCCCTAACCCTAGAACTGCATGCATCTATAGATCTAGAAGTCAGCATCTCACAAGTACCTTAGGGTACTTTTGATTGATAACCTAGACTGGGTTGAAATGCTTAGGTCTATATCCTGATTCAAGATGCTTTAAGTCAGTGCATTTGCAGTAATTGGGGCAATAAATACCAATTGAGCAGTAATCAAGTTAAGTGTCAAGCTTAGAAAATCTAACTTGATCAGATCACTTAACTTGACTAACCCTAGCGAAAGCTACTATTTATAACAGTTAGTAAGTAGCTAACTGGGTTAGACAGGACCCAAAAGAGAAAATTTAAATTGATTTGGTCCAGTTTATGCATAGAATTGGCTCAATACAACATTTTTTACTTTCCTTACTCAATTTTTTGCTATATTTTTTGATATATGGCAAAGGGGGAGAGATTGGAAAGGAGAGAAAAGAAGGTTTTAAAATTTAAAACCTTTCCAAATTAATTTTTTTTTTCAAAAACTTTTATCTCCTTTTTTCAAAAAGTAAAGTAATTCAAAACTCTTTTTGAAAATTTTCTAAGTGTTAACTTCAAAAATATTTTGAAAAATTTTCTAAATGTTAACTTCAAAAATTGTTTTGAAAATTTTCTAAATGTTAACTTCAAAATTGTTTTGAAAATTTTCTAAATGTTAACTTCAAAAATGTTTGGAAAATTTTCTAAGTGCCCAACTTGAAAATATTTTGGAAAATTTTTCTAACTTGAAAATCTCTTTTGAAAATTTTCTAAGTGTTGAAAACCTCAAATATCTTTTCATTTTATGATAGACAAGGACTTAGAAATGTCTTCAAAAACCCCACGTATTCTTGAAAAACTCAGGGGGAGAATTTCTTCCAGGGGGAGGAAATTAAGTATATTACTTGCTTTATTAACTTAACTTTTTGATCCGTGTTGCTATAAATTAAAAAGGGGGAGATTGTTGGTGCAGGCAACACCTAAGTTAAACCTGGGTTTTGATAATGGCAAAGGGTTCAGAAGTTAAGATGTTATTATGATCTAACTTGTTCACTGAGTGTGCAAGAAGAAGTCCTAAGTACATTAGGCAAGAAGTCCTAGTAAAGGGCTGAGCAAAGAAGTCCTGGTCAAGGACTGGGCAAAGAAGTCCTCGGTGAAGACTGGGCAAGAAGACCTGGCAAGGGGCTGGGCACCAAAGACCTGACCGGAAGTTGGGCAAGAAGACCTGACTGAATGTTGGGCACGAAGACCTAGTCAGGTGGATTGGGCAAAAGTCCAACCGGAGGAGCCGGTTGACAAAAAGTAAACTCTCCTGAGAGGAGTAGGTGAGGGCGCGTTCCCCGTCGAGGGAACAGTAGATCTATATGACCAATTAAAGCATGAAAATGATAAACTAAAAGAACAAATTGAATTGTTGAAAAATCATGCATGTTCAAATGTTTCTAGATCAAAAATTAAGTATTTTGGAAGAATGAATTTGTATTTGAAGAACTACAAAGGTCAAATTATAAAAGTGTTGAAAATTATATTCTACCTAAGTTTTCGATTAATCCAGTAGGTAGGAATCTTTATTGAGTTCCCATAGCTATTTTGAACTGTTAAATATATTTTTATAGTTAGAAGATTTAATAAATTATGTTAGAAATTCTTTTGATTATTTGAAAAATTCATTTGACAATCTATTTCATGATTTAAATTGATTTTCAATAATTTTCTATGATAGATATAATTAATATCTATCCACAAAAAATTTTTGAATTTTTTTCTTTCGAATGTTTTATGAATTTCTGTGAATTTCTTTTCAAAATTCAAAATTTTAATTATATAAATACTTCAAAAATTAATTTTTTAGTATCGATTTTTTTTAAAACTTAGCCATTTTATTTTGATCGTTACAAAAAATTATCAGCATTTTTTTAAAGTTGAAATTTAAATTTGAAATTTCTTTTCAAATATTTTCAATTTTGCGATAAAAATTATTTTGCAATTTTTTATTTAATCTTGAAAATTTTTATAAAGTTAAGCCTATTGATATGACACTTTAATAAAAATTTTGAAAATTTTATAAATGAGTTTCTATGAATTTATTTTCGAAAATAAAATTTTATCCCTTAGAAAATTTTTATGCAATATTTAATAAAAAACCCTGATTTTTGATGTGATTAAAGGAGGAGAATTTAGAGGGTTAAGTTAAGGAGAGGTTTACTTACAATATATTTGTGCTAAAGTGTTTTATTATTATTTTTTAAAAAAATAATGCTAGTTTATGTTTTATTTCCTCTAACTTAATTTGAGTTGATGCACAAAAAAAAAAAGAGAGGGAGATTATAAGTATCCAATGGTAGTTTTAATATGATTAACTAAGTTAAGTTATGTCACACTCAGAGATTGCATATTCGATAAAAAAATCGGACAACATCCTTTCTGTATGGCAAATATCTGAAACCATAAATACAAGGTCATCACAGTCACGCATAATCCTTAACTAACACGGCTGGCAAAAACAACATAATAAAAAAGAAAACACCACAATACATGTAAACTTACCAAAGACTCATACTAGTACGACTGACGACATAACATTACCACAAACTCCTCCGGGACACACAAATTACACAAATCTCACGAACGCACATCACAATCCATAAGTGTAGAAAGTAATACAAATATACCATATGAAGTACAAAACCAAATCACACTCGGCAGGTAAGGACTAGCTGTCGAGGCTCTCCTGGCAATTCTAAGTATAACCATAGAATCTGAAAACAAAAGCATAGCAAACGGGAGTGAGTTCGAGTGAACTGTACTGGTATAGTGATACAGAAATGCATGATAGTAATAAGCTATACAAGCAGTCTAGAATCAACAGGATACAGTCTTATAGGAGTATTAGAAAATACATAACTGAAACTCTAAGTAAATAACATATCAGAATTCGTCCAACTTGTAGAGTGATTAGGCCTAACCCTGGATAAAGCTCACTATAGTACGCTTGTACCACACGAATAATGCAATGTCACATAACCATATGTAATATACCACCTATATACACATGTCCAACACAAGCGACACCTATAGCTCAATCCAATTGCAATAAACATAAGAAAATACAACAATACATCATATGCACATGTTGCACTAACGTAAGTTGTATGCATTCTAGCTACCACAACACTGGGTAGCCTGGTGGACAGAAGACAGGGAAGTCAAACACTTATAACATATATATAAGCCAAACACTTGTGGCATACAAATAAACCAAACAAGCCAAGCACTCGTGACATGCAAATAAAATCCAACACTCGTGACTATGCATGATAAGACCCAACATTCGTGGTCATGCAAAGTGAAGCCTAACACTCATGGCTATGCATGATAAGGCCCAACACTCATGGTCATGCAAGATAAAGCCGAACACTCGTGACTATGCATAATAAATCCCAGCACTCCTGCCTATGCAAGAGAACCAGGGCATGACTGACGACTTGTCTCAACTACTATGAAGTCAAGGTCGACCCCTATACGACAACACCAGGATATGACTGACAACCTGTTTCAACCACTAGGGAGCCAGGGGTTGCCAGCATGCAACAACACCAAGAGAATGAATGATGGCTCGTCTCAACCGGTATGGAGCCAAGGCTCGCCAGCATGCAACAACACCAAGACAATGACTGACAGCCCGTTTTAACCGCCAGGGAGCCAAGGGTCGTCAGCAGGCAACAACACCAAGATGATGATTGACGACCTGTTTCAACCACCAGGGAGCCAAGGGTTGTCAGTATGCAACAACACTAAGATGATGACTGACGACCTGTTTCAACCACCAGAGAACCAAGGGTCGCCAACATGCAACGCAAGAGTGGTGTATACTACTAACACCCCGAACACCAATTAGATCATCAACCATACAACGGTGTAAAATGCACAGATCCAACATGTGAATCATGACCTAGCACTCGTACAACTAGGTATACATCCTAATACAATAGACCCTAATTAGATTAACATCCATATAACAGTATAGTAATCGGGCACCCAACAAATATCATGACCTATCAACCCTGCAACTAGGTATACCGATAGGGTATATCTAGTGATCAACTAAATGTTAGGTATAGCATTACATACAACTATTCCTATGCACAAGAATGACACATGTGTACTCTATAGAGTAAGAGTATCAAGAGTGAGACTGTATTGACATTAAACAGATCATCTTAAGATCAAACACATAAGTATTAATCAGTAATATAAAACTAGAAGAGAGTCAAGGTAAATCAACCTACAACACATAATAATAACCATGCATAAAAATAATAAGTAAGAAGTACCCGTCTCCAATAAGTCGTCTATGTCCAAGAGAGAACCACCTCACAGCCTGATAACCATGTCACATCAACGTCCTATACCAAAACACATTTTTAACAACTTTAACGAATACCAAATAACTAAATATGACACCACCTAACTAGTATCATCTTAATTCTACCAAAGGTCAATACCACAATAGTAGCTCCCGGCAGAGAGCATTACAAGATCCATCAACTCACTAACAACCTATTCCCATACCAACACCTCCAATAGGACCCACAACTTGGTTAGGCTACAAGTTTATCCACCACAGACACCCAACTATACTTAGGGTATTATAAATAAGCTCAAAAGATCCAACATCAGAATACTTCCAAAAACAGAATTTGATCTCCACATTTTATGTAGTGCACGGTGGAAGCATACAAATTCAAGTGGATCAAACCGAGTACAATCACAATCTAATACATTTGCTATTACATGCTATTTGAAACCACCCCACAACACTTCATCCAAGCACCACCCTAATCGTAAAGGAAAATTCCTAACAGCTCAGATTGATGCAAAACCTAATCCAACCTGAGGCCAGTACCTAAAGTTGCACAAGAACACAAACACAAACTCAATTCACAAAACCAAAACTGGTTCCCAACTTCCCCTCATCAGAAGTATTCATTGGATCAAGCTACAGCTACAACTAAACTCACAGAACAATCCAAGATCTATATCTAAACAACCAAAACTTACCAGAATTGGCTCCGGCGAAGTTCCCTGCTCCGACAATGGCTTCTTAACTCCCAATCCAACACCTCTGCCATAGAACCCAATATGTAGCGACCCGCCTTCTTCTACCTTAGATGGATCGTTACTTTCCTCTACTTCTCAACTCTAATGCACGACTAAAAGTAAAATGCGGAAATCTTTTTTTTTTCTTTTAAATTCTTCTAACAATTATATTCTAACTTAAGTAGTCATGCATGATACCATATCACACTTTCCTTCTCAAAACTCGTAGTTGATACTTATTGAAACAAGCCTCACCCAACTCAAACTGCCCGTACCAGTCGACTGGTGACGTGGCAGTCGACTGGTACGCCTGTAATCAGAATTACAGGTTTCGGCTCTTGCTTCTTAAGCCCACCATTCATTCAGTTTCGAGCCATATCAAACTATGACACCACTTCTATACTCTATGTCAGTTTCCTAAACAATTTAGCCAATCAAACGAATCCATAACTTGAATTTAGGACTTTTATGGAAGAAAATAAACTAAACAAGTTTATATGAACTTAAACAATAGAGTTTGTATCAATCTTGACTCCTATGCATTCATAACACCAAATACATGTTCTACGACCTTGCTAAAGCATTATGAAATGTGATTGCAACTTTTCTAAACATTTTTAAGCAATAAAAACTTGATTCAAAGGGAAATTGATACTATCTTGGCACAAACACCTTTTTCTCTAACAAAGTATCAATATCTCTAACTACTCACACTTCTACTCATCCAATGCAATCATAAGGATATGTATGCTAAACGAAATGACATGGAATCTTTACTCTAAGAAATTGAGCATGTAAAACTATCCAAAACTCAAATACTCTATAATCTCCATAAAGCAAGAACTTGAAATTTGAATAAACTTAAACATTGCAATTCAAATAACTAAATTGTCTCGTCTCAAAGATCTCTCCATAATCAGCCACCACACACACTCTACTCAGCACCGCCTCGTCGTCTTCCTTCAGAATTGCTTGCCTTTACCTTTATCTGCAATAAGAGGAAATGCATCTATAAGCATAAAGCTTAGTAAGTACTATCTAGCTCACAAAAACTCGGAATGTGCAAACATGCTTCTAGAACAATATGAAAATCATATGAGATACTAATATGCTTGAAAGAAAACTAAGAACATGTATAACTCAAAACATGCATACTCAAGCAATAATAAATCTCAATTTACTTTTCTTGGCTCAACTTGAAACTTTAGCTATTCTTTAACTTTTGAAAACTTTCTTAAACTTTCGAAACTTTGCTAAAGCATATACTTGAAAATAATAATCACTTGGATCCACTGAAGACGTAAGTACCATCTGATGCGCGTTCCCTAAAAGGTTGGGGTAGCGAGCCACCAATCCTAATAGAGCAGACCTTGGTCTACCAGGGCCAAGACCTTGGAATTGGACACCTGGATTTCTTTAACGACGCCCTTGGACGCCGGGTACTGGCCTTAGAAAATAAAATAGCTTTTCTTTCTTTTCTTTCTTATCTGTAAATGCCTTGGCATTTTCTGAAGCACCTTGCGTGCTAAAATCCCTAAGTCTTGACTTTTGGGGATTTCTTAAGGCCTTGGCCTTTTCTTTTCTTATCTTTATCTTCTCTTTTCTTTTCTCATGGCTTTTCTTGGACCCTAACCTCATATAGGGCACTCAATAAAATATATAAGCATATAATAAACTAAGATCACATGCAAAAATCTGAACAAGAAGTAAATATCTCTTTTTAAAACTGTTAAAGGAAATTCTCGCGGAAAAACCGCCTCTTACTGCAGGTGAGCAGTACTTACATTGATATCTTGGACTTACAACCAAGATTGACGTCTAGAGCTCGGGAGAAACTTGAGATCTCGGAGAATTCTTCACGCCTACGCGTTCCTCTCGTCGCGGGGATCCCGAATATAGGATTATCTCTTGGAGAAGAGTCTTGGCCGGCCCTCTAGAGCTTGGTGTTGGTCGGCGTCGCCCCAAGAGAGGAGAGGAGGTCGGCGTGAGGGTTTGGAGAGGAGAGAAATAAAACTTCTCTCTTTAATTAGCTATTTATACTTAAGGGTCGGATCAACCTAACTATACCGTAAATACCCTTCTCTCCGTCCCTTGTTGTGCTTGATACCCCTAGCCTGGCTGGTCGCGCGCTTGCCTTGTCTGCTGCTGGTCGCGGGTTCGAACCACCGGCTGCCCGTAAGTGGTTTTTTTCCTTTTTCTCCTTTTTATTTCTTTTCTTTTTCCAAAAATGCTAAACGGACTCGGAAAATTCCATAAAAATATTCTAAAAATTCCTAAAAATATCTAGAATATTTCTAAACTATTTTTAAATAATTCTAAGGACTTTAAGAACTAAAAATGGAAATTTTGGGGCGTTACAATCCCCCATACCTTATGAAAAGTTCGTCCTCGAACTTAGAATAATTCTGGATATCTCTCTCTCATGCTGTCCTCACGCTCCCAAGTAGCCTCTTCATGCTTTTGATTCTGCCAGATGACCTTCACTAGTGGCACTTCTTTGTTTCTTAATCTCTTAACTGCTTTGTCCACTATCTGTGTCGGTCTGCTCTCATAACTAAGATCTTCTTGGATCTGTACTGACTGAGGCTGAATCACTTGGCTAGGGTCGTGAATACACTTCTTTAGCATAGAGACATGAAAGGTACTGTGGATAGCTGACATATCCTCTGGTAGGTCCAGCTCATATGCTACCTTACCAACCCTCTTTATGATCTTGTAGGGTCCTATGTAGCGAGGACTTAGCTTGCCCTTCTTGCCAAATCTCATCACTCCCTTCATAGGAGCGACCTTGAGAAATACTAAATCTCCAACTTGGAATTCAAGAGGTCTACGGCGTGTGTCAGCATAACTTTTCTGTCTACTCTGGGCAGTCTCAATCCTCTGGCGGATCGTCTGGATAGCCTGAGTGGTCTCATCTATAAGCTCAGTCTGGCTGTCTAGTCCTGACTCCATCTCTTTCTTCTCACCAGCTTCTTGCCAACATATGGGTGATCTGCATTTCCTGCCATACAATGCCTCATAAGGTGCCATCCTGATGGTGGCCTGATAGCTATTGTTGTAGGCGAACTCAGCTAAGCACAGAAATTTGCACCAACTACCTTTAAAGTCCAATGCACAAGCCCTGAGCATGTCTTCTAAAATCTGATTTACTCTCTCTGTTTGTCCGTCCGTCTGGGGATGGAAGGCTGTGCTGAACTGAAGTTTGGTGCCTAGGGCGTCCTGAACACACTTCCAAAAATGGGAGGTGAATCGCCCATCTCTGTCAGACACGATCGACTTCGGAACTCCGTGAAGCCTGATCACTTCTCTCATGTACAGCTGTGCTAACTGCTCTACCGAATGCGATAACTTGATGGCTAGGAAGTGGGCAGACTTGGTCAATCTGTCCACTATCACCCAAATTGCATCGTGTCCATGGGTGGTTCTTGGAAGACCTGTGATAAAGTCCATGGATATTTCTTCCCATTTCCACTCTGGAATGGGAAGTGGCTGTAGAACTCCTCCTGGTCTCTGGTGCTCTGCTTTGACCCTCTGGCAGGTCAAGCAGGTACTGATATATCTGGCCACGTCTCGCTTGAGTCCAGACCACCAGAATCTTTGCTTTACATCTTGGTACATCTTGGTAGAACCAGGGTGCATAGAGTACGGGGTACTGTGGGCTTCTTCTAAAATATTCTTCCTTAGTTCCTCATCATTGGGGACGCAAAGGCGGTCTCCAAGATAGAGGATGCCACTGTCTGATACTCGAAACTCTGAATTTTCTGCCTCTTGGATCCCCTGCTTGATCTTCTGGATCTCTGGGTCTTGATCTTGCTTTTCTTGTATATCTTTAAGCAGGGTTGACTCTAGGGTCAATGCAGAAAATTGCCCAACTATTACTTCGACTCCAAAATCCTTTATTTCTTTCTGAAGTGGTAGAGACAGTGATGATAGGGACATCAGTGCTGCACAGGATTTTCTGCTCAGTGCATCTGCCACTTTATTAGCTTTACCTGGGTGGTAGAGGATTTCACAGTCATAATCTTTGATCAACTCTAGCCACCTGCGCTGTCTCATATTCAGATCCTTCTGAGTGAAGAAGTACTTCAAACTCTGATGGTCTGTGAAGATCCTGCACTGCACTCCATACAGGTAGTGTCTCCAAAGCTTCAGTGCAAAAACCACAGCTGCTAGCTCAAGGTCGTGTGTAGGGTAATTCTTCTCATAGTCCTTGAGCTGTCTGGAGGCGTATGCTATTACTTTACCGTCTTGCATGAGGACAGCTCCAAGGCCCATCTTGGATGCATCACTGTAGATGTCAAAGGCCTTGTCACTCTCTGGAACAGTCAGGATAGGAGCACTAGTCAATCTCTTCTTCAGCTCTAGAAAACTGTGCTCGCATTTATCTGACCATTCAAACTTCTTGTTCTTTCTAGTCAAGGCTGTGAGTGGAGAGGCTATCCTGGAAAAGTCCTCCACAAATTTTCTGTAATATCCTGCCAAGCCTAAGAAGCTTCTGATCTCACTGGCATTCTTGGGTCTACACCAGTTGCTGACTGCTTCTATCTTGGCTGGATCAACTTGAATACCTTCTTTGGATACAATGTGACCTAGGAAGGTCACCTGATCTAGCCAAAACTCACACTTTGAGAATTTTGCATAGAGCTTCTCCTGCTGAAGGATCTGCAGCACTATCCTCAAGTGTGTAGCATGGTCTTCTGGAGTCTGTGAATATATGAGAATATCATCAATAAATACAATGACGAATTTATCGAGATACTCCCTGAAGATGTGGTTCATCAGCTCCATGAAGACTGCTGGAGCATTGGTTACTCCAAAAGGCATCACTACAAATTCGTAGTGGCCGTATCTTGTCCTGAAGGCCGTCCTGGGGATGTCACTTTCTTTAACCTTTAGCTGATGATACCCAGAACGCAGATCTATCTTCGAGAACACTGTAGCCCCTTTGAGTTGATCAAATAAATCATCTATTCTGGGAAGGGGGTACTTGTTCTTGATGGTCACCTTGTTCAGAGCTCTATAGTCTATGCACAGACGCATAGATCCATCCTTCTTCTTGACGAACAGTACAGGAGCTCCCCAGGGTGAATGACTCGGGCGAATGAAGCCCTTGTCTAGTAGCTCCTGGAGTTGCTCTTGTAATTCCTTCAACTCTGCTGGAGACATACGATATGGGGCCTTCGAGACCGGACCGGTACCGGGCACTAGCTCGATCTCGAATTCCACTTCTCTGTTGGGAGGTAGTCCAGGTAATTCTTCTGGGAACACTTCTGGATATTCGCAGACTACCCGTACATCCTCCTGCTTGAGTTCTTTCTTTGCTTCTGAGTCCACTACGTGTGCAAGAAAACCAGCACACCCTTGCTCTAGCATCTGGTGGGCTGCCAAGGCTGAGAGAAATTTCTGAGTCTTCCTCCTTGGGGCTCCTTGAAACTCGAATGGTGGTTCTCCTTCTGGGCTGAAAACCACCTTCCTTCTACGGCAGTCCACTGAAGCGCTGTACTTACTGAGGAAATCCATGCCCAGTATGATGTCGAAGTCCTGCATCGCAAGGACTATCAGATCGACATATAGCTCTCGGTCTGAAATCTTGATTGGCACAGCCCGGAGCCTCTGGGTGGACTCCATGATTTCCCCTGAAGGGAGAGTTGTCAGGAATCTAGACTCCCAACTCTCTGTAGGCACCTGTAACTTACTAGCAAAAGGTACTGATACGAAAGAATGGGTCGCCCCAGTGTCAAACAGTGTAGTAGCTAAAT
>JAGFNQ010001772.1:281709-315961 GCA_024364735.1 Boesenbergia rotunda
GGAAGCTTGGTAACTTAAGACCTGGCGAAGGACTGCTGGGCAAAAGTCCAACTGGAGGATCCGGTTGGCACCAGGTAAAACTCTCCCGAGAGGAGTAGGTGAGGACGCGTTCCCCTTGAGGGAACATGAGGCGTCGGTTCGACCTAGGGCTCCATTTTGGAGATCCAAAGTCAGAACCAAGACAGCTAAGGCTGTTTTAACTAACTTATTATTTGCTGTTTTGGACTAACCCTGGATGCAGGACCGAAGGACTGTGTTTCTGCAGCTCAGAGAGCCTCAAAGGAGTGAGGCCGTAGCTGAGCAGGGCGCCCCGGATGTGTCGGGCGCCCCAGAGTCAACCCAAAGTCAGCAGAGAGGTAAACGCCCCGACAGCAGCCACATGTCGGGCGCCCCGCGTGTCTCGGGCGCCCACTGTGCCACGCCACTGAAGGCTGCTGCAGCTCACTCTCGCGAAGCCCTGAAGATGACGCTTTGACCGGTCAACCGGGCGCCCCGCGCGCGTCGAGCGCCCCGGTCAAAGCTGATCCCGAAGATGAAGAGATCAGCCTTGACCAGAGGGCTCGCCGGATCAAGAGCCACGTGGGGGGCGCCCCGAGCATGTCGGGCGCCCCCTGCCCTATATAAAGAGGGCCTCGACCCTCTTCTTGAACAACCAATTCCTTCGACAATTCTACGCCCTTCTGCTTCCACGACACGCTCCAGAAAGCTGCCAACTCAAGCCGACGACGTCCCGCTGCTCCAGAACTTCAATCTTCACCGGACGTCGGTAACAAGAGTTGTATTTAAGTTTACGAGAATATATTTATTATTATTTGTGTGTAAACTTTTGCGAACTTATAGAATTGCCCGCAGAAAACGGTCAACGACCGTGGGCCTTGGAGTAGGAGTCGACCCAGGCTCCGAACCAAGTAAACCGGCTGTGTTTGCGTTGTTGTGTTCTCTTTTATTTCCGCTGCGCACCCGCTCTTTTTAAATCCGAACGAATTGCGACATTCACCCCCCCTCTCTCGCATTTCTCGATCCAACAGTTTGTTCCTAAAGACCCATTTAGTATCTATAATGGATTTATCTTCAGGTTTAGGCACTAGTTCCCAGACTTGGTTCCTCTCAAATTGGGCTAATTCTTCTTGCATAGCTATGATCCAATCAGGGTCAGGTAGGGCTTTATCTATAGTTTTGGGTTCTATTTTTGATATCATAGCTATTTGACTGAGGTTTCTATAGGAGGACCTAGTCCTGATTCCTAGAGTTGGATCACCCACAATTTGATCGGTTGGGTGACTAAGTCTGGGTTTCTTTGTTCTTCTAGTGCTTGGTTCAGCCTCAGGTCCGGCTGGTCGGTTTGGTTCACTATTTGTTTTAACTGGTTGATTTGTTGGTTCGATTCTTGGTTTAGTTGATTCATTGGTTGGTTCAATAGTTAGTTCATTTAGGGGTTCAATTAATGGTTCAATAGTTTGTTCATTATTTTCTTGGTCAGAGTTTGATGAAATTGGTTCTGGATTATTAGAATTTGAATTGATTTCTTCATCAAAAATTAAGTTGGTTGTTTCTTCAATTTTCTTAGTTTGTCTGTTGTAAACTCTATAGGCTCTACTTGTGGTTGAATACCCTAGAAAAATGCCTGGGTTTGACTTGGATTGAAATTTTCCTAAATAGTCTTTGGTGTTTAGGATATGGACTTTGCACCCAAAGACCCTTAGGTAATGTAAATTTGGTAGTCTATGGTAATATAATTCATAGGGAGTTTTGTTGTGTCGCTTGTTAATTAACACCCTATTTTGGATGTAACAGGCTGTACTAATTGCTTCTGCCCAAAATTGGTTTGCTAGATTAAATTCGTTGAGCATAGCCCTAGCGGCTTCTTGTAAGGTTCTATTCCTTCGCTCAACTATCCCATTTTGTTGGGGGGTTCTAGGACATGAAAATTCATGTAAATATCCATTTATTTTATAGAATTCTTCGAATCGTTGATTCTCAAATTCTCCCCCGTGATCACTCCTAAGTCTTTTTATTTTAGTGTCGTTTTGATTTTCAATTAGTTTACAGAATTCATTGAATAGGTTTAGGGTTACATCTTTGGTTTTTAGGAACCTAACCCAGGTAAACCTAGAGTAATCATCAACTATTACTAAGCAGTATCGGTTCCCGCTTAGTGACTTGGCTCCATGTGAATCAAATAGGTCAAGGTGCAGGAGCTCAAGTGTGGTTTGAGTTAAGTTAGATTGAATAAGTTTGTGATTGGATTTGGTTTGTTTGCCTTGATTACATGATTCACATATTAGGTTTTCATTATTTTTAATTTTGGGGATACCTTTGATTAAGCCAAGTTGGGTAATTTTTGATATAGTTCTTACATTGGTATGACCTAATCTCCTATGCCAGAGGTTTGTTTGTTCTAATTGTGTTAACATACATTTAGGTATAATGGGAAGATTTATAGTGTATACATTGTTTTTCCTAGTCCCCTTAAGTATGATTTCTGAGTCTTGTTCATTTCTAATCAGGCAGTTAGAATTATTGAAAGTAACTATATACCCAGAATCACATAACTGACTTATGCTAAGCAAGTTAAAATTAAAGTTTTCAACCAATAGAACTTTCTTAATAATGAAATCAGATTTAAGCTCAATATTACCTGACCCAATTACCTTGAGTGTAGCATTATTGCCAAATGTCACTGAGCCTAGGTTTTTGAGTTTGAGCTTGGCGAACTTCAATTTATCTCCAGTCATGTGTCTGGAGCAACCGCTATCCAACATCCATTGGTCTAAATCTTTATGTTCCTACGCATAAAGAGTTTTCTTGATTTGGATCCAATTAGAATCAGGAATAGCATAAATTGAGTTTCACTGCCTAGTCTGTCTCACCCAATCTAGGGTTTTCAATCACGTTAACCTTATAGGTTTTGTGAGACAGTTTTTGATTAGAAGTTATTTTGAAAAAGTTTGATTAATTTTGAAAACAATTAAATTTATATTTAAATCTATAAATAACTGAAATTTTGTGTTAGATTCGAATTTAACAAAAATTAATTTGAATTTGAAATTCAAAAATTGGCTTCCAGGTCTTGGCGAGGCACTAGGCCTTCTTTGGTCGAAGCCTTATGGGATCATCCACCCTTTCCTTGACAAAGCCTTTTAATGAAATTTCATTTTCAAAATCAATTTCTGAGAAATTTCTGGTCTAACTAGTTTGGGTTTTGGATCGGTAGCTTCGGCCAGTTCCGCCAGTCTAAAGAGACCAAGTGAACTTGATCTTATTAGAATTGGTTTCCCCAACGTATTATCATCTCACCTCTACCCAATACTATGTTGTCAAATTTCAGCTAAGTTTGTTCAGTCCTTAACTAACCTAAGTCTAAGCATGGTATATTGCAGAAATTAAATAAACAATCAAACAGTCAATTTAAATCAATAATGACAAGTTTATCTAATAATAAAAATGGTTTTCAGTTTGACTCCCCCTGGACTAAAGCCACGGTGATGGTTAGGCAAGATGTGAATCTTGTCCTTGGGGATCCAATACTGATTTGATCTAGTAGGTTGGTTCAGGCATAGTTTAGGTACCCATGCCTGAATTTTGCCTCTGGACTGATTCAGTACAGACAAATATGATCTTTGTCGGGATTTGGTTCGGTAGCCAAGTCCAGATCGATTTAGAACTAATTTCTGTTTTCCAAGGATCATGTCAAGACCCTTGGATCCAGATGTAAATCGTTCTAAAGCTGTTCTAAATTCCTTAACCTGAGTTTTCAGGGAGGAGTTCTCCTTTTCAAGTTTTTCAACTTGAATAGAAGTTCCTTCCTGAACCTTCTCGGTTAAGGGTTTAGAGTCAGCTCCCTCTTTCAGGAGTTTTACTTCCTGTCGGAGGGATTCGACCCGGAGTTTGGCTTTTCCCAAATCACGAGAAAGAAAAGAAATCAATTTAGTTAACTGTAATCTATTAAAACCAGTTACCTTAATTTCTCCGTCCTCTGTGAAGGTCAGCTCCCCGTCCTCTTGTTCTGATTCTGACTCTGTCTCGACTTTATCTGAGGCGGTTAGAGCTAGGAGGTTGGACTGGGGTGCCTCTTCTTCTTCTTCTGAGGAAGACTCGTCCCAGGTTGCTTGGAGCGCCTTCTTTCTTCTCGGCTTCTTCGTCTCCTTTAGGTTAGGGCACTCTGACTTGTAGTGGCCCTTTTTCTTGCACTCGTAGCAGGTCACATTGGGCTTGTTTGCTGGTTCAGTTGGTTCGTCCTTTCTTCGGCCGGTTTTTCGTTTGTTGGTTCGGTTCTTCAGCTCCTTGTAGTAGCTTCGAGCGAGCCGGACCAGCTTAGTTTAATCTTTATCTTCTTCTTCTGAATCTGAGTCTGAGTTAGATTCGGTTTCAGGTTCAGGCTTCTTCTTTGTTGTTCTTCCAGTCTTGCCTGCAAGAAAAGCAATACCTTTCTCAACCATATTGGTGTTAGTTTGTTCGTGCAGTTCTAGTTCAGAGAATAATTCGTCTAATTTTATTTTAGAAAGATCCCTAGAGACCTTGTATGCATCTACCATAGATGTCCACAAGGTGTTTCTAGGGAAGGCGTTTAGAGCATACCTTATTAGGTCACGGTTTTCGACCTTGTGACCTATTGTGTGAAGACCGTTCATTACCTCTTGGATCCGTGCGTGGAGTTGGGCTGCTGATTCGTTGTCCGCCATCTTGATAGTGTATAATTTATTTAGTAGCAGATCCCGCTTGCTGATCCGAGTATCTGAAGTCCCTTCGTGCAGCTCGATCAGTTTTGTGCATAGCTCCTTTGCACTATTGAAGGGGCCCACGCGGTTCAGCTCTTCTTTTGTCAGCCCGCATTGTAGGGTTTGCGTTGCTTTTGCATCGGCTTCTATCTTGCGCTTTAGAGTGTTGTCCCACTCCGAGTAGCTTTGTGGAAGCCCTTCTGCATTTCGGGGGATCTCCAGACCGGACTGGATAATGATCCACATGTCCACCTGAGTTTTCAGGTGGACCTCCATGCGACTTTTCCAGTAGGAAAAGTCTTCTCCACTGAAGAGTGGAGGTCTAGCAGTGCTGAATCTCTCTTGCATAGACATTTGTTCTGAAAAAGAAAAGCTAAAAGAGATTTGCCAAGACTTCGTCTTGGATTAGCAGTGCTGGATAAATTAAAGACAAGGGGTGTTGCACCAACCTTGCCAAAGAAAACGAATGAAAATTTTTCTTCGAAGAATTCGTAAGATAAAGAAAATAAAATGATAAAATTAAAAAGAAATCCGAAAAGAAATTTTCAAACTGGTGGTTGCACCAAGTTTGAATTCCCCGCTCTGATACCACTTGTTGGATCGAGAAGCCCGATAGAGGGGGGGGGTGAATATCGGAAAACTTTCGGATTTTAAGTAAGAGTAAGTACGCAGCGGAAATAAAATAAACAGCACACAGACACAGTCGATTTAATTGGTTCGGAGCCTGTGTCGACTCCTACTCCAAGGCCCACGGTCGTTGACCGTTTACTTTGGGCAATTCTATATACGTGCAAAATTGTTTACAAAGATTTGATTACAAATAAGTGCAATAAAATAATAATATTAAATTTCGATCTTCGTTACCGACGTCCGGAGTGGATTGACTTGTTCGGAGCAGCGGGACGTCGTCGACTCGAGTTGGAGAGTTTCCGGAGCAAAGCAAGAGCGTAGAAGATCTTTGAGGCGTTGAAGGAAGTGTTGTTGGAAGCCTGGGGTCGAGGGTCCTTTATATAGGGCTAGGGGGCGCCCGGGATGTCGGGGGCGCCCCCCACGTGGCCTTTGATCCGCACAGATCTCGGTCAGCGTCTATCCTCTGGATGCGCTTTGACCGGGGCGCCCGAAGCGCTCGGGGCGCCCGCATTGACCGGGTCAAAGTTCTATCTTCTTGGCTTCGATGGCTTCTTGGTTTGAAGTGAGCGCATGGGGGCGCCCGCAGCGCAGGGGGCGCCCGGGAGCAGCGGGGGCGCCCGGGAGCACGGGGGCGCCCCGCCCAGCAGCTTTTCGAACCCTTCTTCTTTTGATGTGTTTTGTATGTACCTTGGGGGCGCCCGGGACACTCCGGGCGCCCTGGTCAGCAGTTGCCTCACTCCTTTGAGGCACTCTGAGCTGCAGACTCACGTTCCTTCGGTCCTGCATCCAGGGTTAGTCCAAAACACAATAATAAAATAAATTATTAGTTTTATACAGCCTTAGCTGTCTTGGTTCTGACTTTGGTCTCCAATATGGAGTCCTAGGTCGAACCGACGCCTACTGTTCCCTCGACGGGGAACGCGTCCTCACCTACTCCTCTCGGGAGAATTTACCTGATGCCAACCTCTCCTTTGGTTGGACTTTTGCCTGACGGTCCTTTGTCAGGGCTTGGATGCCGAGCTGTCCTTCGCCCGGTGCCTAGCATTCCTTCGCTAGGGCTTTAGTCCCAGGCTGTCCTTCGCCTGGAGCCTAGCAGTCCTTCGCTAGGTCTTGGATGCTGGCATTCCTTCGCCAGTTGCCTAGCAGTCCTTTGCTAGGGCTTCCTTTCCTGACATTCCTTTGCCAGTGCCTAGCAGTCCTTCGCTAGGGCTTTTCCTGCACACTTGATTAACTTGTTAGAAAACAAGAAGGACTTAACTTTTGACCTATGTTGCCATTATCAAAACACAGGTTTGACTTAGGTGTATTCTGCACAACAGTGGTGACCCTACAATGTGGCATGAACAAAGACCAACTCATCAAGGTTGGTCCATTTACAAGTGTAAAAGATTTGTGGAACAAGCTCATAGAACTCCACGAGGGCACCCGAGATTCAAGAATCGCCAAGAGGGATTTGTTCCTCAACCAACTCCAAAACCTCTCTATGAAGGAAAATAAAACGGTGAGTGAACTACATAGCCGGTTCAAGGAAGTCCTCAATGGGCTTCTTTCTATTGATGAAAAGGTCGAGAACCGCGACCTTGTGAGGTATGCGTTAAAAGTCTTTCCAAGGAATGCTTTGTGGTCATCCATGGTGGATGCCTACAAAGTTTCCAAGGACTTATCAATTGTCAAATTAGATGATTTGTTTTGTGAGATGGAATTGCATGAAATGGCTAACAAAGGCCCCAAGGAGAAGGGGATTGCCTTAGTTGCAGGAGAAAAGAACAAGAAGAAGAAGGAGAAGAAGAAGGAGAAGGAAGTCTCATCATCTTCTTCCTCATCCGAATCTGAGTCCGAATCCGAGAAGGATGGCAGCAACTCTTCCTCCTCTGAGATGACCAATTTCGTTAGAAGGATGATGAGGAAGGGTCGACACTTCAAGGGTAAAGGTAACCCTAGTGAAGCTAAAGTTGATAAGTCTAATGTTTCTTGCTATGAGTGTGGCAGGAAAGGGCACTTCGAGAGTGAATGCCCGAAGCTAAAGAAGAAGAAGGAGAAATTCAAGAAGAAGGAGGACAAGTCAAAGAAAAAGAAGAAGGCCTTGAAGGTCACTTGAGATGAATCCTCCTCAAGTTCATCCAATGAAGAGAAGGAGGAGAAGAGTACTCACCATGTGGCACTCATGGCTCTTGGAGAAGAAAGCAGTGATGAATCCTCTGACTCCTCAAACGCGGTTTCATCATCTTTGGATGATGAAGAGGTAACTACTCCCGAACTTGAAAAATGTTATAGAGCAATTGCATGCTTAACTAATATGCTGAAAAAGTCAAAAAATAGGGTTAAATCATTGCAATTAGAAGTTGAACAATTGAAATCATCTAGGGATGAGAACATAGATGATTTGCATGTTGAAATGTTAGAGGATGAGATTAAATCTTTGAAAATTGAAGTTGAACAATTGAAATCCTCTAGGGATGAGGATGTTGATGATTTGCATGTTGAATTGTTAGAAGATGAAAACAAATCATTGAAGAGTGAAGTTGAGAGACTCAAGAGTGTTCTTGAGAAGTTTTCAACAAGCTCAAAGACTTTAGACATGATCTTAAATGCCTAAAGGGCGGTCTACAATAGGGCGGTCTACAATAGGGCTTGATCTGCCGACGATCAAGGGATCACCCACCTTAAGGGCACGTCAAGGAGTAGGGGCAAGTTATCGCCGAACCTTGTAAATCCTCTTGTTAGCGTTTTATTTATGCATGCTCTGTTTTCTTTAGCTTCCGCTGTGCTACTAATCAGTTAAGTGCAGAAAAATTGATAATAGCCAAACTTCAAGTGTCTGGCTACATTGACCCTCCCTCTCTAGCCATCCAAGATCCAACAATCAGGACATTGGAAGACAGATTGTCCCCGTTGTCAGAGTAGTGATACAGGGATATTTTCTTCTTGTGTCGTTGTAACATGTTTAATGGTGATATCTACCAGTACCTGGTGTGTAGATACAGATGCCTCTAATCATGTCTACATTTTTGTGCAGGGGTTCCAGGAAATCCGACGGCTAGCTGAGGAGGATATTGTTGACTACATGGATGGCTATGGAGATGACTTTTGCAGTGGGAGTTTTGACTATTTCATTTATGTCTTTAGCATAGATTGATATAGTTTTGGTTTTATAGATCGTCTTTATGTACTTAATTTTTTGGGAAAGAACTTTGTTCAGTTTCTGGAATAAAGATATTTTCTATTACTTTTATTTGTTAAAAGTGGAATAGAAGGAATGTCTATTTAAGTACATAGATAGACAATTAGTATATAAAAACCAAAAGCACTCCCATGATGCAATTAGATGTTTAATAGCCTATCATCTTAACTAATGTAGGAGAAAGGTTCCTTCCTAGTAGAACCAAACATATATTTTGGCCCTAAGTTTTGGTCTTGTTAATCTCTAATGAAATTCAAAGGTTGGTGACCAATGAGCCCTTGGGTTATTCCTCCTATTCCTCCCCAGAATGAATCAGGTAAGTCTGAATAGCTCATTATTGACCTAACCATTTCCATAAGAGTCTTATTCCTCCTTTCTGTCACACCGTTCTGTTGGGGTGTACCAGGTGTAGTTAGCTGGGACTGAATCCTAGCTTCTGATAGGTAGGTCCTAAACTCTCTAAAGAGGTACTCGCCACCACGATCAAATCGTAGTGTCTTGATACTTTTACCTCGATGTTTCTCCACATCTGCCTTGAATTATTTGAACTTATCAAAGCACTCAGACTTGCGGCGCATCAGGTAAATGTATCCATACCTTGAATAATCGTCTATAAAAGTGACAAAGTATTCAAAGCCACCTCTAGCATGGATTGATATAGGACCACACAAATCAGAATGAATCAGTTTCAGAACGTCTTGGGCCCTATACCCCTTGGCCTTGAAAGACCTCTTGGTCATTTTACCTTCCAAGCAAGACTCACAGGTCGGGAGGTCTTCTACCACTAATTAACCCAGGGGCCCATCAGTTATCAACATCTGAATCCTACTAAGGTTAATATGACCAAGCCTGAGGTGTCAAAGATACGTTTGATTCATCCTAGAAGGCTCCTTCTCTTATTTAAGTTAGATGATGAGCTATTAACTTCAGTTTGCATCGTGGGAGTTATTGGTTCTAGAGTATACAGATTGCCAACCATAGTACTGATGGAGCCAGAAGATAGGTGTCACGAAAGTGGATCTCAAATTTAGATAATTGTTAATCTGGAAACCCTTTTTGCTAATAAAGAATAAAAATGTAATAAAGGGGCCACAGGTCGTATTTTTCCTAGGGCTAGTTAAGGTCGTTGATTCAAGCTTGAATTTATGTGTACTTGATTCTTTTTGGGTTTCAAATAAAATCTGGGTTTTGTTTGAAATTGGAAATGAAAACACAATGAAAAGGAGAAAAACTTAGCTAGACAAATGTAAGCTAGGTAATATCAACTAAAGAACTCGACCAATGGACAACTTTAATCAACTAATGCAAATTTGCAAAATTTCGGAATTCACACTGATACAAAATGAAATATTACACTACAACTTGTGTTCAACTTCGGAAATCACCACTCCAAACAAACCTAATACGAAACAAATGAATCAAAACAGTGTTGACAATTTTCGATTTAACCTAATGCAAACACTTTAAACCTAATTGCAGAAATGAATTTTGATACTAATGCTGAATTGAAAATTGCAATGACTAACTGAAATTGAAAGGACTGGTTTCAAGCACAAAAGTACACTAAAAAGTGCGGCTACATTCAGGAATCACACTCAAAATAACTTGACCGCAAGCAAGCTACAACAATCCAAACTGAAGTCTTACTTAATACAAATTGCAAGCAATAAAACTGATGTGCTGAGAGGGAAACTTAATTTCAGAAACACTCAGGTTAAAGCACTAGCTGATACCAATCAGTTTGAGTAGGATTCAGTTGATACGCAATTCAAAAGCTATGAAACAGATATGCAGCAAAGGAACACTTATCAATTCAGAAACCAAGCAAAAACAGAATCAAATGCAATGCTGAAATTCCTTTTGACACTAATGCAGAACTTTAAACCTAATGGAAGAACTGAAATCCAAATTTGATGAAAACTTGATGCAAAACAACTGACTTCAAATGCAGATTAATTCCAATGCCGGGCTTCACTGATACAAACTCGAGCAACTACAAACTGAAAATTTCAGAAATGAATTGAATTGCAGAGATGAAAACTGGATCGCAGAAATGGAAATCGATGCAAAACAAGTTGATACAAAATGCAAAAATTGATACTAAATTCTTTGTAAATGAAATCAGCTACAATATAAATTCAGAAACTGGAGACAAGAGCTGATACGCAAGGAAGAAAAATGATATGCAGAAATGATGCGCAGGTATGCAGAAATTCAGAAATGAAACGATTGCAGAAACACACTTGCAACTGAGATTAAATTGCACAATCTAATGTCAGACAAGATGTAGAAGATCTCAAGTTTACTTGGCACAAGCTTAGGAGCTACAACTAAGAAAGAAAACTTGCAGAACTTAAAACTGATACGCAAGACTTAAAACTAATGTGCAGAAATAACTAAATTGAGAGACAAACTTAGATTAAATGTGTTTGTTCACTAAACAAGCTCCCTAGCTCATTAACTTGCAGAATTGAAACCTAATTAAAGCAGAACAATTCAGAAAAGAAAACTACAGTAGCTGATACGAAATCAGAAATGAAAATTGCTTGCAGAAATCGAAATTACAGCTAATAACAGAAATGCATTAAGAAAACTAGCATCGATCTCTTCCCTTAGCTCCAATTCTTCTTGCCGTCACACAAGAGTGAGCCTCGAACCCTTTAGCTCCATAAATCACTGGACATCTCACTCTGCGAATCGATCCAACCCAACTCTGCTCAAATCTGAAAACAGCAACCCGATCTCCTCGATCTCGCTATGTTGGATGGCGATGATGAATTGGAGATGATCTGAGCACTCCAGAGGACCCTCCAGATAGCTCAGATGGATGAAAATGACACACAAACGAGATCCAAGCAATCAATTCACAGATCTGACGAAACCCTCAATTATCTCTGTTTTGAGCCGAATTGAAGCTGGAATCTTCACGGAGAAACCTTCCCAATGATCTAGAACTGGATCTAAGATCTAAATCGATGTGGTCACGCCCTCAGATGAAGAAAACTTGAAGAAAACGGTGGAAAACTCGAAGAAAACGAAAACAGCAGCTGAGCTCAACGAAGACGCGACACTGATCTGAGGCAGAGGAAGCGGTTTATATAGTTTTAGAAATGAACGACCGAGATTCACTTAACTCCATCCAACGGTTAGATCTCTTCAGATTTGAATCAAACTTCCCAGATCTTGATCAAGGGTCAGGATCTGCCTCTCAGTAGCTCGGATCTTTTAGATTTGCAGCGGATGGCTCAGATCAAGCTGATCTTTGAACGGACGGTCTAGATCCCTCTGATCTTGATCCAACAGCTAGATGATCTCTGATTTGGATGAAATCTTCAGATCTTGATCCAAGTGCTTGATTAACCTTAACCCCAGCTTGGATTGCCTCAATGTTCTCAGAAGGCCTAGATCTAACCGTTTTTGAATCGGACGACCCATATTAGTCGATGCTTGATCACTCGATCCGGGTCCACTTCCGACTCAAGTTTGACCCAGCATGGCCTAGGTCCATGATCCTTCCAAGCCTACAAAAGTAGATCAACAATTTAGTGGCAAAAGAATTCAGATGTATCAAGATTTACAATAAAGTCCAAAATAGAATAGATTCATGAAACTTAGGCTAAATTCAATATTAAACAAGTAAAATATAGGTAAAACATGGATTTAAGAATATGAAATGATCAATAAAATAACACTTATCAAGTACCCGAACAGATAATCTCCCTATTTCTTTTTATAACAACTTTGTTATCAAAAGCAACAAAATATCCATCCTCGATCAACTTAGAAACTGAAATTAAATTCTCTCTAAACGAGGGTACATAAAGGCAATCTCTCAGAACTAACACTTTATTTCTCTCAAAAGACAAATAGAAAACTCTCTCTGCAACTGCTGCTACTCTTGTAGGATCGCCCATGTAGACCACGATTTCTTCATCAGCTAGCCGTCGGGTTTCCTGGAACCCTTGCAGAGTATTGCAGACATAGTCAGTGGCTCCCGTATCTACACGCCAGGTACTAGTAGATAGCATCGCTAAACATGTTTCTACGACTAAAACTGAAGAAATACCTTTGTCTTGATGATGGGGATAGTCCGCCTTCCAGTGCTCAGTTTGCTTGCACATGAAGCACTTGCCTTTCGGCTTCTTCATGCCAGTCCGAGGTCCCTGCGATGCTGCGGCCTTCTTGAACCCTCCTTGTTTCTTCTTCTTTCTGCCTTTCGACACAGAAGTAGAAACCCTTTGAGTTACTAAGGCCTGCGAGTTTTGACGAAAGAGGCCCTCTGTCGCCTGGAGTTCTCCTAGCAATTCACCCAACGTATATTCACGTTTGTTCATATTGTAGTTGAGTCTGAACTGCTCAAAACTCCTAGGCAGAGACTGGAGTACAATAACGACCTGAGTTTCCCCGTCGATTTCTGCTCCTAGTACCTTAATCTCATTGAGGTGAACCATCATCTTCAAGACATGATCCCTCACGGGTGTCCCTTCGACCATAGTGGTCGTCATCAAACTCTTCATCGCGACCTGCCTAGCGGCCCGACCCTGGTGTCCGAAGAGGTCCTTGAGTTTTAGCATCATGTCACTAGCAGTGGGCATGGCCTGATGCTGATGTTGCAGCACATTCGACATAGATGCCAGAATGTAGCACCGCACCATCTCATCTGCCTTGACCCACTTCTTGTAACGCTCCCTGTGCTCTTCACCAGAGTCATCCCTAGGCTTTTCTGGACAATCTTCAGATAGTACAAATTTGTACTCTTTAGTTGTGATGACAATGTTAAGGTTCCTCTTCCAGTCTATATAGTTTGGGCCAGTAAGTTTATTTTCCTTAAGAATTGTTGCTAGTGGGTTAAAGGCTATTATGAAAAACCTGAGAATCACAACACACACTACTTTAGAAATCGAAAATAAATTGATTCCTGAAAACAATTAATTTTCAAAATCAACCAACACCCCTATACACCGAGAAATTCGCATGCCACGATGGTGTGGACGTATACGAATCCCTACATTCGTAAGAGGAGGTTTTACCCATTAATCTTACTATCTTGTCAACCTAACATTTTGACAAGTAAGATCAATAGTTGGTTCACTTTGGCTCTACAAAATAATAGCAGTGACTCCGATGGGGAGGATACTATTATTCGCATCTAAGTATGCACCATTACACGACACTAAGAAAATTATTTCCGATTATGTATCTTCCGATGGGGAAGTACACACACTCTTTAACAATTTTCTATAGTCTTTTTCGACCCAGTGATCCGCAGAACAAGTCCATCCGATGGAGAGGAAGGCACTCAGAGCCGACGCGCAGACTTGTTCGCATCACTTATCGAATTGTAATGGAAGTCGTTGGACCCTTAGGGTCCCTCTCCCACTTAGTAATTTATTATGAGGAATTTTAACTTAGCACAACCACACAACAAGAACATAACCAACATATGAAAAATACAGAAAATCCTAAATTTTCCAACTTTCATGGCCTTTGGTCTCTAATGTGCCTCCAGTCGTGTCGTCACTTCGTCTGCTCCTCCCGTCCTTATGCGCAAGCTGTGGGATCGGTTCGAATCGATTGAGGGGGGGTGAATATCGATCGACAAAACTTTTTCGGGAAGCGTAGAGTAATTGCACAGCGGAAAAGAAAAACAATCGGTAACACGTTTGTTTTTACTTGGTTCGGAGTCGCGGTCGGCTCCTACTCCAAGGCCCATGGTCCTTGACCGTTTACGATAGGAAATTCTATATTTTGTCAAATGTTGTACAAGATGAAGTTGAATATAGAATTAAAAAGAATACAACAATAAAACTATTTTTGTACCGATGACTGGAGAAGTTGGAAGTTCGGAGCTGCGGGTCGTCGTTGGCGCTTGAATCTCGAGTACGGAGCTTGTCGGAGCGATGCGCTTGAACGAATGTGTCGAAAGCAAATTGATCGTGAAGCCAAGGGGGTGAACCCCTTTATATAGTGTTAGCTGGGGCACATGTGTTGAAGGGGGCGCCTGACACGTGGCCTTCTCTGCGAGAAACTCCATCCGCAGACTTGGCCAGCGCCTATCCCTTCAACTGGGGCGGCTATGTTAACACAGGCACCTCAATGACTGGTTCAGAGGCTTGCGTGACAGTTTGCTTCGAGTGCTTGGAATAACCCTTCACTGGGGTGCCTGTCTCAACACAAGCGCCTCACCATTGAGGCACCTGACTCCATTCAGGCGCCTGGGAGCAGAAATCGCTATTCCTTTATTCCTGCAACCAGGGTTAGTTCCAAACCAAAAGAAACATATAAATGCTATAAAATAAAGTATGATTTACAGCCTGAGCTGTCTTGGTTCTGTCTTTGGGCTTCCCAAATGGAACCCTAGGTCGAACCGATGCCTAATGTTCCCTCCTACGGGGAACGTGTCCTCACCTACTCCTCTCAGGAGAGTTTACCTTTTTGCCAACCGGCTCATCCGGTTGGACTTTTGCCCAATCCCTCGGATTAGGTCTTCGTGCCCAGTCCGTGACCAGGACTTATTGCCCAGCTTTACCCACCAGGTCTTCGGTGCCCAGTCCAGACCTGGACTTATTNTGTATGAAATGTAAAAAATTAACCATTCCTTAAACATATAAAGCCGGAAACCTTAGCTCTGATACCAATTGTTGAGTATGGCATGGCGGGTTTCCTTAATGAAAACTTGGTCGTCCTTGGGAGACCTCTCCATGTCTACGGATTAAAAAATAATCCGAATGGAGACCCGCCTCCCAACGACCATCTCGTGTCGTATCGAACAATCCAAATTACAACTCGACCAATCACAAAGATCAAGCCTTGTAATTTTCTTGACCGTTCGACCGCGGAAAAGGCGATGAGTGGATCGCTGGCTTTTGTGTTTATGGTCGGGGTCCAATTAGTTAATTATTAACCATGACAAACAATCAAAATAATCAACTAATTAACATGAAATGACGAGGCAATTAAAACATGGCACAATAATAAACAAGGAGCTTGGGAAGAAGTTATACCATCCCGATCACCTCGCAGTCTTCTACCTTACGTCCCTCCCTTCCCGGACGTCGTGTGGGAGACGAACTACCAAGAACCGAGATCACCAAGGGCTCTAAACAATCACTTCTCCATGCCAACCAAAAACCCTATCCTCTAGGGTTTCGACCGCCTACTCCCTCCACCTCCCACTTGCACCGCCAGCCACCTCCTCTCCAAGAAGTGACACCCGCAAGCATCTTGAGGTAAGGAAATGAAGAAGAAGAAGAAGAAGATCAACTCTCCTACTCTAAACCGTAGCCACAACCCTCAATATTTCCTCCCCTTGCTTGCGCTGGCGTAGCCCACCTCCAAGGTTTGCCGTCGGCTTTCTCTCCAACTCCTTTGGCTGATCCGTCGCCAAGCACCTCCAAGGATGTGGAGGAGGGTGAGGTTATCAATGGAAGAAAGGAGAGAAGCCAAGAGCCTCTACTTACCTTGCTTCCAACCGGCCACCTCCAAGCCCTTCACCGCCGGTGCCCTTGACCTAGGAGAGATAGAGAGGAAAATTATGGTTTTGGCGTTTTGTGACGACCCGCCTTCTTAACTTCTCTCCCTTAAGGTGGGTGCCACATTCACTTAGCCTTAACTTTACCTTATTCTTAGCCTTAGGTTAAAACTACTGGACTTCCTTTAACTTGCTATGAAATTTTTTTTTCCTTCCTTCTCTTTTTTTTTCAAAAAAACAAAACAACTTTCATTTTATTTGCTTTGCAAGGATTTGACTCCTAGACCTCTTAGGTCTTGTAAAACTAAAGTACTAACCAGCTGCTCTATACCACTTCTTTTCAATGGTACCAGTCGACTGCTATATAGCCAGTCGACTGGTATCGGCCACAGAAAGTTTCTGGGCGCGACACCAGTCGACTGGCCTTTTGGCAGTCGACTGGTGCATCGAACAGAAGGTCCTGTTCGATAGCGCAGTTGACTGGTTCAGTACCAGTCGACTGGCACTGTACCAGTCGACTGGCACGCCTGAAACCTGCATTTTCAGACCCGAAAATTTGTTTCAAAAGTCGACAATTCACATACCTCCAATGTATACAAAGACATAACTCCATTTCTATACTCTATACTAGTTTTATAAACATTTTAGCAACTCAAAACGAATCCAATAACTTGAAATTAGAATCCTAGCGAGATTTAACAAAACTATCAAAATGTAAGCAAAACACTCTAGAGTTTGTACCAAACTTAACCCCTATGCGTAGTTTAAACAAAGTTCTTCATTCTACCACTTCAAAACACCAAAACACATGTTCTACAAGACTTAGCCCAAAGATCTCTTCCACGGTTCCGCCGCCACTGAACATCAAAGCAAGTCCCTTCGCCTCCTTAACTTATGCTTTTTCTTTACCCTTATCTGCAATAGAAGGAAAATGCAACTAATAAGCAAATTGCTTAGTAAGTAAATCCTAACTCACAAATCCAAACGATAAGGGATAAACATGCTATTTTCAAAGAATGCTTACTTCCAAAATACATGCACATGGGAAAACTTACATATACTTATCATGCTCAATCATGATGAAAACATTACTTGCATAAAATATTTGCAAACTTAACATGCTCATACATAAAAAACACTAACCTCTTTACTCTTACCCTTTATCATGCTTGCAAAGTATCAATGTGAACTTATTGAAATAAAGACATGTACTCAAAGCTAAAACACTTGTAAATACTTATATACTTGAAAATAATATTCAACTTTCTTTAGGCCTTGACATTGTACCATGGTATCAATGTACCAATTGCGCGCTTCTCTAATAGGTTGTGGGGTAGCTAGCCACCACCCTATTAGAGCTTCTTTCTAACTTTCGGTGGGCCTTCCATTTGCTCGTTACATGTCACTTTCTGAAAATAAAATACTTTCTTACTTACAATACCTACACTTATCAACTATCTTACTTTTGCATAAATTTTGCACTTAAAACCTCTTACCTTTCTTACTTGGGACTTTCATCGAGCACCTTGCGTGCCCTTAATCCCAACCTCATTTTTGGGACTTTTCACAAGTTAAATCTTATCATGCTTAGCTTACATATACCAAATCTAAACCAATTAAATTTCTATCATGAGAAAACATGCATCTTTAAGAACTTAAAACACACGATAACCATAATCTTAACACATACATCATAAAAACATGGTTCTACAACAAGATCTTACATATGAAAACTACTCCTATTGCAGGTGAGTGATCTACTTACCCTTATCTTGAAGAAAACTCACTAAATCGAGGTATAAACCTAGCGTAGAACTCCTCTCTTCTTCCTTGTGAAAAACCTCCACTCTTTGGCCCTAGGGTGAAACCCTAGATTCTCTCTACTAAAGGGGAAGGAGAAGAAGAAGAAGAATTCCTTGGCTTCCTCTGTTTTCGCAGCCCCTCCCTCGCCCTCTTCTCGCACGCAGCCGCCAACAATCCCTAATCTCCCTTACATGACTTAAGCGGGGTTAATATATCTCTTAATGAAAAGGCCTAACAACCCTATAACATTATTTCTCTCCACATTTTTCTATGCTTGATACCCTAGCCCAGCCGGTCACTTGGATGCCCTTAAAGCTTTGCTTCCCTTGTGGTCGCGGGATCAAATCCCACCTGACCCCTTATTTTTTTCTTTTTATTTTTAATTTGAAAAAATGCCATAAAATTCCGAAAAATCCCAAATAATACCAGAAAATTATTGGGTGTTACACGTTTGGCTTATCCAATTCTTCAACCCTTGGTTTCATGATGCCATGGGATATATATAGGGCTAAGGTAGGGACCAAGAGGAGGAGTTGGATCTTGGCTCACCAATGGATCTAAACCCGATCCATTAATTAAGATCCATTCCACTAAAGGATCTTAATTGAACTTCCTCACCAACCCCCATATTTTCATATGGGCTCCACATATTACGAGTCGTCCATCCCCCCCATGTTTAAGATATCGAATGTCCATTAATTAATTTAAATTACTGACAATTCAAATTAATTAACTTCTGAATCCTTGATTAGTACCACTCAACCTTATCATCATGCCGGATCAAATCCACTTGCAAGGTTTAGCATGATGAACCATTTGATCTCATCAAGGGGGCATTATCATCATGACTGGCCAGGACATGGATTCTGTCAATAATCAATGACACATCATATTATTAATATTATCTCCCAACTTACCGGGCCTATCGATCTAACAAAATAATCTCGACCATTGGTAAATCAAAGAAATAATAATTAATAATATATGCCCGTTATTATATCAGGATTAAGGGATCGTACTCCATAATAAAATCTGAGGTCCTATCCAATTATAAAGCCAGTACAAATTGGATAACCTCTGGTTTTGGTCCTACTCAATGTATTCAAAGCACACTAGTGCAATTCTATGGTCAAGACCAACCACACCTAATTACACTACAACCATCCCGATGGTTTGTCCAATTCCATCTCGGTTGTGAGCCTCTACTTATTCTAGGCAAGGGACTGATAACATGATCTTTCGTGTGATACCACACACCATGTTATCTACAATGTCATGTAAAGGACTTTTATACATGTACTAATATAATCAAGCATCTACTATCGTTGTGATTCTCTTTTCAAAATTTATAGATGATCTTAAATAAAAGAGCAAGTCTTTTAGTATAAACATCTAACACCACCTGATACGAGAAATCATAAAGCGAGGAGAAGTGGTTGTCGCCAAGATTGCATTAGAGGACAACCTGGCAGATCCTTTCACTAAAGCACTTCAGCTAGAGCTTTTGATTGGCATGTGGAGGTTATGGGAGTCAGATGTATGGCAGTGAGAGAACAACAGAGTCTTTAAGTATAAGTGGGAGATTGTAAGATATGTTGTAACGCCCCAAATTTTTGGGCTTGTTTTTCTTTTCTCAATGCAATTGTACGACTTTATTTGATAAGAAATAAAAGTCCCAATATGTGATTTCATAAAACCCCTATATGCGATTGCATAAATTTTAATTGATGATTTCATGTGATTGCATAAGAGTATGATTTCATGTGATTACATTATGATGTGATTATGCAAAATGCGAAGTATGTAATTTCATGATTGATTATAAGATTTGATTAAGAGGGATTATGAAATTACATAAGGAGTGAAATGTGATTCATGAATCACATATGTGATTTCATGAATTCGAATTCATGAAATCATATGGAATGGAATGGGCTTAGTGGGCTTATGCTTGATTAAAACCAAGAGGAGCAAAAATGTGCTCTCACCAAGGATTGAACCTTGGTACTCTTGGCAAGCAAAGCCTTGAGGAGTAGACTTGGTGACCATCTCACCAGGGGAGAAGATGTTGAGAAGGAAGTAGGGAAATCCTTGTTAAGGGTTAGGGAAGGTAAAGAGGTGGAAGAAAACTCTTGGTGAAACACCCCTTGGTGAAAGGGTGCTTAGTGAAGAGGCACCATGCCTCTTTACCAAGTATAAAAGGGGGAGGAGAGTGTGAGAGCACAATCACTCATTCCCTCCTCTTGCTATTGCCGAGAGCCCCCCTTCCACTCCTCCCTCCAAACACTAATCTTCCTCCCCTCCCCCAAGTGGCCGAAAGCCACCTTCTTCTCCCCTTCTCCACCGAAGCCAAGCAACACTCTCCCCTTGTGGTTGCCGAAACCCAAGGTTAGGATTGACACTCCCTAAACTCCCTTGAGTACCTCTTGCAAGACAAGGAGCATTCAAGGATCTCAAGGGCAAGGACCAAGGGCACCATCCCTCCAAGTTAAGGGTACCATCCCTCCAAGTTAAGGGTACCATCCCTCCAAGTTAAGGGTATACCCTAAGGATTTAGCGAAAAAGGTAAGTGCCCCTCGCCTGTAGCATAATTGTTTGCGAATAAGTTGCATGATGTCCTCTAAAGTTTCGGCCACTACCCTAACCAAGGGTTAGGGTGTGCCATATGCTACTACATGTTTGATTAAATGCTACATAATGTATGGAATGTTGTATGATAAATTCTTGATGACATGTATGTTTCGGCCAACCCTAAACTAGGGTTAGGCCTTGGACAAAACCCCATGCTATGATTGCTTCCATGATGCTTGATATGATTATGAGGAAATACAACTCAATGCAAGAGGTCCAACCTCTTTACAACATTCGGCCAACCCAAGAATAGGGTTAGGTCCTAAACCTATTTACATACCATGCTACCCTAATGAATGCTTATGATATTGCATGCTTTGAATGACATGAACCATGCTTGTATGATCTAGGAAAGTGAAGAATGCATGATGATGATTTTCGGCCAAGGGAACCCTTGGACCTTATTTATGTTCACTTTTCATGAAAGCATGTTATACTATGATATGAATGAAATGCATGAATGAATACCTATGTAATGCATAAATAGTTATCATGGATTATGAGTTTATGTATGATGAAGGCTAAGGCCTAAAGTAATGCTCCCTTGAAAGGAAGGGACTAAGAGCATGCTTAAAAGGGAAATGTACATGATAACTATGTTACTTTATGATTGGCTTGTACCACAAACTCTTAAATGAGTTCATGATGGGTCCTAGGCTGAAGGACTTTTTGAGAAGGCCTAGAGACCCCCAGGCTGAAGGATTTTCAAGAAGGCCTAATAAGGAACCCTTCTAGGTCAAGGCTAGCTACCTTGTGCCTAAATAGGGTTCATGTGCACAAAACTAAGGGTACAAGCCGGGGCCCCCAAAAGATGACTATGTTATATTCAAGTACTATGTATATGTTTTCAAAAGGAAATCTTTTCATAAAATTACTATGCTCACTATGTCTACCATGCTTAATGATCCCATGTCTTTACACGTTATGTTTACCATGCTTAATGACTTCTATGCTTAACATGTTATGCTTCTATGCTATACTTGATATGCTTACGAATTGACGACGTTTTGTGAGTAGGACAAGGCCTTACTAAGCGTTGCTTATAGTTGTAGTGTTCTTATGCTACAGGACACTAACTAAGGAAGCTGCAGGAAGAAGAGCAAGGGAAATGTGATAGTGACGGTGGATTAAAGATCTTGCTCGCTCTATGTTTTGTTTTCAATTTTGAAACCTAAGGATGTTATACACCTTCTTCTGCACACTACTCTAAGATTGCTCTTATGTTTGGCATTACTCTACTTCATGATAAGTTTTTGCTATACTTGTGAACATATGATGTCTCCATCTTGACTGTATGGATACACCACTCTATTCGATTATGCTAAAGTAGTTGATATGATACTTCCCTCATAACATTCTATCTTGTTTATGCTCATGATCCACTAAAACTCTATCATACTTGCCATGCCTAGTTATGCTTAGATCACTTATGATATTCGGCCATCACTTGCTGGTTTGAGTCCTCTCATGTTCAACACCCTTATGCTCCCCATGTTGCATGCCACGATCATGTTAAAACCTTCCATATGTTTAGATCCTTACTTGTCAATATTGTATCATGCGCATGGACACCACATACTTTATGCATTTCATGAAACTTGCTCCTAAATGCTATAATGCCCATACATGTTTCGGCCTACTCATGTATAAAATTTGTTTTTAAACCCTAGGCTTCATGCTCTCACGTACAAGCATGATCTACATGCTTTCAAGTCTTATGCTTCAGCTCTTGTATGATCGCATGCATCTAAAGCTTAGATGGAAATGAATACATGAAGTAGTCATGTTAACATTACGTGAATGATGTTATGCTTCCGCTATATGATGCATAAAGTAGTATAAATATAAGCATTAGTAAAGATGTTATGAATGTTAAAGTAACGCCACAAATCCTTAGAGGATTTAGGGCGGGACTTTACAGTTGGTATAGCTCAATTGGTATTCAGGATTCATAAAGAACTAGATTTAAGCCTGGGTCTAGGGTTCGAATCCTGGGAAGGCAAAAATCCACACCCAGGGGTGGGAAGACCTAGTATGAGTAACGGCACGGTCGATGGTCGACGGTACGACGGTCATGAGGACCGGTAAATGGGCCGGTAAATGGGCTGGTAGACGGGCCGGGTCGTTACAATAAAAAGGCGCCTTTTTATTGTAACGACCCGGCCCATTTGGCGGCCCATTTGGCGGTCTCGACCGTCGACCGTCGACCGTGCCGTTACCAATACTAGGTCTTCCCACTCCTGGGCGTGGATTTTTGCCTTCCCAGGATTCGAACTCTAGACCCAGGCTTAAATCTAGTTCTTTGTGAATCCTGAATACCAATTGAGCTATAGCTCAATTGGTATTCAGGATTCACAAAGAACTAGATTTAAGCCTGGGTCTAGAGTTCGAATCCTGGGAAGGCAAAAATCCACGCCCAGGAGTGGGAAGACCTAATATTGGTAACGGCACGGTCGACGGTCGACGGTCGAGACCGCCAAATGGGCCGCCAAATGGGCCGGGTCGTTACATATGTATACTGAAAGATTTGCATCATTTATATATGATCATCTTCATTTTGAAAATGAGAATCACAACTACACTAGGTGCTTGTTTATATTAGTATATGCATAAAAGTCCATTATTTTGCATTGTAGATTGCATGGTTTGTGGTATCACACGGAAGATCAGGTTATCAGTTCATTGCCTAGTATAAGTAGAGGCTCACAGCCGAGATGGAATTGGACAAACCATCGGGATGGTTGTAGTGTAATTAGGTGTGGTTGTTCTTGACCATAGAATTACACTAGTGTGCTTTAAGTACATTGAGCAGGACCAAAACCAGAGGTTATCCAATTTGTATTGACTTGATAATTGTATAGGACCTCAGATTTTATTATGGAAAACGATCCCTAAATCCCTATATAATAACGGGCACATATTATTAATTATTATTTCTTTGATTTACCAATGTACGAGAGCAATTATGTTAGATCGATAAGCCCGATAAGTTGGGAGATAATATTAATAATATGGTTTGTCATTGATTATTGACGGAATTCGTGTCCTGGTGAGTCGGGATGATGATGCCCCCTTGATGAGCACAAAAGGTTCATCATGTTAAACTCTGCAGGTGGATATGATCCGACATGATGATAAGGTTGAGTGGTACTAATCAAGGATACAGAAGATAATTAATTTGAATTTTCAGTAATTTAAATTTATTGACGGGCATTCGATATCTTAAACACGGGGGGATGAATGACTCGTAATATGTAGAGCCCATATGAAAATATGGGGGTTGGTGAGGAAGTTCAATGAAGATCCTTTAGTGGAATGGATCTTAATTAATGGGTCGGGTTTAGATCCATTGGTGGGCCAAGATCCAACTCCTCATCTTGGTCCCTACCTTAGAGCTTGTGGCGGCGGCGGCGGCGCAAGGCTAGGGAAGAAAGGGGTTGGTTCGGGCGGTTTGGGTAGGGAGGAAGGAGTTTCTTCTCCTTCTTCCTCTTGTTTGTTCTCCTCTCGAAGACTGCAGCTGAGCCAAGGAGGCGTTGGAGGCTCCGGCGGCCGGCGGCGCATGGGTAGAGGAGAGAGTGGTGCCGGCGGGTAAACCCTAGGAGCTAGGGTTTGGTCAAAAAAGAAGAAAGGACTGGTTGGTCGCCTTGGGGATCTCGGTTTCCTGTAGCTCGTCGCCCACACAACGTCCGGGAAGGGAGGGACATAAGGTAGAAGGTCGTGAGGTAATCGGGAAGGTATAATCTCTCCGAAGCTCCTTTGTTTATTTTGTGCCTTGTTTACTTTGCCTCGTCATTTTATGTGAGTTATTTAATTATTTTGATTAATTATCATGGTTAATAATTAATTAACTAGACCCTGACCATAAACACAAAAGGAGGGGATCCACTCGTCGCGTTTTCCATGGTCGTTCAGTAAGGAGAATTACAAGGCTCGATCTTTGTGATTGCCAAGTTGTAATTCGTACTGAACGATACGACGACGAGATGGTCGTTGGGAGACGGTTCTCCATTCAGATTAATTTTTTAATCCGTAGACATGGAGAGTTCTCTCAAGGACGACCAAGTATTCGCTTAGGAAACCCGCCAAGCCATACCCAACAGTCTAAAAGTAGGACCACTCATCCTTATTATCATGTCGGACCAAGTCCACCTACAGGATTTACATGATAATCATTATGAGCTCCCCAAGGGGACATCATCATCCTAAAATAATTAGGATACGATTTCCTTCTATAATCAATGACACACCATGTAAATAATATTATTTCCCAATTTACCGGGCCTATTGATTTTACGAATAAATCTCACCCATTGGTAAATTAAAGAAATAATATTAAGTACATGTGTCTATTATTATATTGGGATTAAGAGCATGTACATTCATAACAACCTGAGGTCTTGTTCGATTATATAGTCAGTATAAATCAAAACACCTCAAATCGATCCTACTCAATACACACCAAGTGTACTAGTTGTTAGATGTGTATACTGAAAGACATGATTTTTTTATATGAACATCTTCATTTTGAAAAGAGAATCACAACTACATTAGGTGCCTGTTTATATTAATACATGCATAAAGTCTTTTACTACGCATTGTAGATAACATGATGTATGGTGTTACACGGAAGATCATGTTATCAGTCCCTTGCCTAGTATAAGTAGAGGCTCACAACCGAGATGGAATTGGGCAAACCATCGGAATGATTGTAGTGTAATTAGGTGTGGTTGGTCTTGACCATAGAATTACACTAGTGTGTTTTGAGTACATTGAGCAGGACCAAAACCTGAAGTTATCCAATTTGTACTAACTCAATAATGGGATGGGACCTCAAGATTATATTATGGAGTATGATCCCTTAATACCGATATAATAATAGGCATATATTATTAACTATTATTTCTTTGATTTACCAATGGGTGAGATCTATTCTGTTAGATCAATAGGCCCGGTAAGTTTGGAGATAATATTAATAAAATGATGTGTTGTTGATTATTGATGAAATCTGTGTCCCGGTGAGTCGGGTTGATGATGCCCCCTTGATGAGCTCAAAAGGTTCATCATGCTAAACCCTACAGATGGATTTGATCCGGCATGATGATAAGATTGAGTGGTACTAGTCAAGAACCCAGAAGTAAATTAATTTGAATTGTCAGTAATTTAAATTAATTAATGAGCATTCGAGATCTTAAACACAGGGGGATGGATGACTCGTAATATGTGGAACCCATATGAAACATGGGGGTTGGTGAGGAAATTCAATTAAGATCCTTTAGTGGAATGAATCTTAATTAATGGATCGGGTTTAGATCCATTGGTGGGCCAAGATCCAACTCCTCCTCTTGGTCCCTACCTTAGCCCTATATATATCCAAGGAGATCATGAATCCAAGGCTTGATCCAAGAATACACACCCAAAGCCTCTCCCTTCCTCTCCTTCTCTCTCCTAGGTCAAGGTCGGCACAAGAACAAGAGGTAGTTTCTTCACTCTATTCTTCTTCCCTCCTTCACCATCTCCTGTCTGAGGCCAACATAGACAAGGAAGAGGTGTCCTCTTCCTTTTGTGGTGCTCGCGGCGCAAGGAGCCCTGCGGCAGTGGCGCAAGGTTGAGGAGAGGAGGTGTTTCAGCTAGCTTTGGGTGAGGGAGAATGATCCTCTTCTTCTCCATCATCCTCTTCTCCTTCCACTCAAGGTCATCAGCCAGTTCAGAGGCCTGAGGGTAGCTCCAGTGGTCGGCGGCGCAAAGGGAGAGTTGGCAAGGCTTGCGGCGGAAAAACCCTAGAGGACTAGGGTTTCGTCTTCCGGCCAAGTCAAGGAGAAGGGCTCTTTTGGAGTGCCTCGGTGATCTCGGTTCTTGGTAGACCATCGCTCACATGATGTCCGAGAAGGGAGAGACATAAGGTAGAAGACCGCGAGGTGATCAGGAAGGTATATCTCTTCCCCAAGCTCCTTGATTATCCTTATGTCGTTATGTGCCTTGTTTTGATTGTCTCGTCATTTCATGTTAGTTAGTTTATTATTTTGATTTTGTATCATAGCCAATAATTTACTAGCTGGACCCCGATCATAAACACAAAAGTCGGCGATCCACTCGTCGCCTTTTCCACGGTTGAACGGTCAAGCAAATTACAAGGCCGATTTTTGTAATTGGCCAAGTTGTAATTTAGATCGTTCGATACGGCACGAGATGGTTATTGGGAGACGGGTCTCCATTCGGATTATTTTTCAATCCATAGACATGGAGAGGTCTCGTGGAATGACTATGTATTCGCTCAGGAAACCCGCCAAGCCATACCCAACACTAGTATAATTCTATAGTCAAGATAAACTAATACCAAATTATACTACAACTATTCCAATGGTTTGTCCAAATTCATCTCGGTTCTTAGCCACTACTTATACTTTACAAGGAACTGATAACAAGATCTTCTGTGTGGCACCACACTATGTTATCTACAATGTAAAGTAATAGACAACAACATATATAACAAATATAAAATGCAACCATGACCATTGTGATTCTTATTTCAAAATAGGTATTCATAAAAAAGCTAGGCTTATAGTATGCATCTTAACACAATAAGCCTCAGGAGCCCCAGAACAGTGTATATAAGGGGCTTCACCCCTTTGCTTTTGAAAATCAATTCACATCAACGTAAAAAAGCTTTCTTGCAACTCAAGCAGTCCAAACAGTCTCTAATGGTCAGTTTACTCGGACGGGCGGATAAATGAGGGAAAGGAATCAGCTGCAGAAAACTATCCCTACGGGGAGAGAAGGGAAAAGAAAATAATCCATCAGGAAGAGAAAGGGAAAGGAAGAGAAATGAATTTGTTAGGATGAAAGGAGGAAGAAGGGGAAATGGAAGAGAAACTTGGAGAAGAGAAGGTCCAGCACCTCGCTCGTGCTCCCTCATGGTTGCTCACGATCGCGCTTGCAAGCGGTGAGCGGCCGTGCTTGGAGCGATTCGGCGAGCGACCGTGCTTGCGAGCAACCGACGAGCGTCCGTGCTCACGAGCGAACGGCGAGCATCCGTGCTCGCGAGCGAACGGCGAGTGGTCGTGCTCGCGATCGACCGGCGAGTGGTCGTGCTCCCCAGCGATCGGCAAGCAGCTGTGCTCGCCATCCTCATCATTTGGTTGGTGATGCGCCCCACCAAACCCACTTTCCACCTCCGCGACGCCACCATCTTCCAGTCCAACCACATCCTCCGCTCCTTCCCCTCCACGCATCGCCAAGATACCTCCACCGACGGAGTGCACTTCTTCCTTCCTTATCTGGCCTTTCCGCTGTGTTGTCCCCGTCTTCCTCTCCATTTCAAGCACCGTATAAATTACTCGTGGGCCTCATAGAAATTACTTGTGCTCTCCACTGGTGTCTTCCGCAGCAGTCTCATAAATTTTTGAAGAACTTTATTAATGTGAAGACGATTTCTTTTGTTTGTGTTGGTGAAGTTGCAATTGAGACACAACCACTTCTTGGACAGTGGCATGGCCGCGGAGGGGGAAGGTGGGGAGGACGATGATGATGAAGGAGAGTTGCAGTCGGCGACACGGTAGCAGGGGCTGTGGAGACGCCACAGTCACCTTGCTTGGTTCGTGGCTGACGAGCATGATGGGAGATGAGGCAGCGGAAGAGATTAGCATTCCGCCCGATTTTGGGTGGATGAAAAATAACTCAAAAAATGATCTGCCGATGGATTTTCGAATCATTCCGTCTATTATTTTTAACTAGTAAACAGTGGAAAAGAAGTATAATACATCTTTCCTCACTAAGTAAATTGCAGAAACTTTTCCTACAAACAATTTTCCTTCCCTTTCTACATCCATCCTCTCATGTAAACAAAGCATAACTCTCTTCCCTGCCCATGTTTTCCCGCGCCGCCAACGATTAAGATTGACGGCACGCCGCCCAAGATGCTCTACAACCTTTCTGGAGGCATCCGTATAATTTAAATTCGTTGTTCAATTCTGTACTTAAATTATATATTTTGTAACCTTTATTCGACTTATAGAATTGCCTAACGAAAACAGTCAAGAATCGTAGGCCTTGGAGTAGGAGTCGTTAAAGACTCCGAACCAAGTAAAAAAGAAAACGTGTTAGCATTGTGTTTATTATTCTTCTACTGTGTTTTCTTATATTCCGAAAATTTTTAGTGATCACTATTCACCCCCCCTCTATTGATTACAACAATCCCACAATCGGTTTGACCTAGGATTTAATTAGAAATCCAAAGTCAGAACTAGATAGCTCTGACTGTCAATCATTAAGGCTTAGGATTATTTGTTTAGTCTTGTATTTGTTTGTCTTGCAAGAACCTGGAGATGGAAGCAAGATAGGAGAGCAAACGCAAGAAAACAATTACCTGGGAAAGGCCTTCCTAGGTGTCTGAATAGCTCCCAGGCGCCTGGATACCTCCCAGGTGCCTGGGATGCAAGCCTTATCTCTGCACCAAGTACGCCAGTTCGGATTAAGTTTTGACCGCTATAAGGGTGCTTTAAAAGCTATTCAGGCGCCTGAGTAAGTACTATATAAAGGGGTCGAGTGCAGCAGTTCAGAAGAAAAATTCTAAAATCCTCATACTCATTTAGTGCAAAGGAAAAGTGCTGAGACGAGGCTCTGCGACCAAGGAGGCTCAGGAGGAAGTGTGCTACGCTTCGGAGTTCTAGATTGGTCGGGATCGTCATCTTCGGCTTGGTTTGCATTTAGTTATAACTTGTAATTCTTTATCATTATTTTGCTTGTACTCTCAACTATAAGACGGGTTTCTCCACCTCCAAAAATTTTGGAAAGGAGACCACCAGTGGGCGCATGCTACCCGTAATTAAGCTTGGATTTACTGACCCTGGGGGGTTGGAAACCAAGTAAATCCCACGTGTTTGTGTTGTGTTTGCTTTTACTTTTATTATTCCGTTGCTACTAACAACTCTGATATTAAGCAAATAGTCAACAAAGATCCGATGACAAATTTTACGAGTCGATATTCACCCCCCCCCCTTCCTCTATCGACGCCATCAATCCTACATGAAGCACCCGCCGCTACTACTACTCATCCTGAAAAGGATGCTTTAAAGAAGCATCAGGATGATCCACTAGATGTGTCATGCCTTATGCTTACTACTATGAACTCTGAGCTTTAGAAACAACATGAGAATATGGATGCACATGATATGGTTGAGCACCTTAAACAACTATATCAAGGGCAAGCAAGACACGAGCAGTTTGAGGTATCTAAGGCTCTATTTGCATGCAAGATGCAAGAAGGAAGTCTTGTAGGAACTCATATACTCAAAATAATTGGATATGTTGAGAACCTTGACATATTAGGATTTTCATTGGGCCAAGAATTGGCCACAGGCCTATTTCTACAATTGTTGCTAGAAGGGCATAGTCAATTTGTCATGAACTACAATATGAATGATATTGGCAAGCTATTGCTTGAGATGTTAAGCATGTTGAGAATTGTTGAACTCAATCTCAAGAAGACTAAGCATAGTACCGTAGTGATGGTGTAAATGTAAGATGTGTATACTGAAAGACATGCTTCTTTTATACATATGAACATTTTCAATTTGAAAAGAGAATCACAACTACACTACGTGCCTGTTTATATTAGTATATGCATAAAGTCCAATACTTCGCATTGTAGATAACATGGTATGTGGTGTCACACGGAAGATCATGTTATCAGTTCCTTGCCTAGTATAAGTAGAGGCTCACAACAGAGATGGAATTGGACAAATCATCGGGATGGTTGTAGTATAATTAGGCGTGGTTGGTCTTGACCATAGAATTACACTAGTGTGCTTTGAGTACATTGAGCAGGACCAAAATCAGAGGTTATCCAATTTGTACTGACTTGATAATTGGATAGGACCTCAAATTTTATTATGGAGTACGATCTCTTAATACCGATATAATAACGGGCATATATTATTAATTATTATTTCTTTGATTTACTAAAAGGCGAGATCTATTCAGTTAGATCGATAGGCCCGGTAAGTTGGGAGATAATGTTAATAATATGATGTGTTGTTAATTATTGATGGAATCCATGTCCTGGTGAGTCGGGATGATGATGCCCCCTTGATAAACTCAAAAGGTTCATCATGCTAAACCCTGCAGGTGGATTTGATTCGACATGATGATAAGGTTGAGTGGTACTAATCAAGGATCTAGAAGTTAATTAATTTGAATTATCAGTAATTTAAATTAATTAACGGGCATTCGATATCTTAAACACGGGGGGATGGATGACTCGTAATATGTGGAGCTCATATGAAAATATGGGGGTTGGTGAGGAAGTTCAATTAAGATCACTACAAAAAAACAAAGATTCTGGGACGAATTTAAATAAAAAATCGTCCCCGAAATTTTAGGGACGAATTTGGCGACAAAAAAATTTTCATTGCAGATTTGCCATCGCCAAATTATGGGATAAAAATCTAGATTCGTCCCTGAATTTAGCGACAAAATTAATTTTTTGTCGCCAAATTCGTTGCCAAATTGCAACGAAAATAAAATTCGTCCCAAAATACGTTGCAAAATTGCAACGAAAACTAATTCATCCCAAAATTCGATACCCACAAATCTAAACTTTGCGACGAACGTGTTTCATCCAGAATCTGGGACGAAAAAATATATTCGTCCCAGATTCTGGGATGAATCAAGAAATTCGTCCCAGAATCTGGGACGAATTTGAAGATTCGTCCAAGATTCTGGGACAAATTTGATAATTCATCCCAGAATCTTGGACGAATATAGATTCGTCCCAAAAATATAATTTAGTTAATTTTGTAAAACATCATTTCTCATCTCCGATTCTGGGATGAATCAGTGAATTCGTCCCTGATTTTGGGACGAAATCACTTATTCGTCACTGAATCTGGGACGAATTCACTGATTCGTCCCTGATTCTCGGACGAATTTGTGATTCGTCCCTGAATCTGGGGCGAATCTTTGAATTCATCACTGATTTTAGGGCGAATCCAAAAATTCATCCCTAATTTAGGGACGAATCCAAAATTCGTCCCTAATTCAGGGATGAATCCAAAATCCATCCCAGAATCAGGGACGAATTTTTGAATTCGTCCCAGATTTAGGGACGAATCTTTGAATTTGTCCCTGATTTTGGGATGAATCCAAAAATTCATCCCTAATTTAGGGGCGAATCCAAAAATTCGTCCCTAATTCAGGGACGAATCCAAAATTCATCCCAGAATCAGGGACGAATCCAAAATTCATCCCAGAATCAGGGACGAATCAATGAATTCGTCCCAGAATTAGGGACGAATTCACTGATTCATCCCAGATTCATAGACGAATCTAAAATTCGTCCCAAAATCAGGGACGAATCAGTGAATTCATCCCAGATTCAAAGTCGAATCACTGAATTCGTCCCAAAATTAGGGATGAATTAGTGAATTCGTCACTAATTTTGAGATGAAATCAATGAATTTATCCCAAAAAGTGAGAGACCATCATAAATTGGGTACAAAATTTTTTCTTTACAAAATTCATCCCAAATTTTCAAATTTTTCCGGATACAATAAATATTATCAATTTAACTACGTTCAAAATATCCATACAAATATAAAATAGTACAAAACAATACATATCATCATATCCATACAAACATAAAATATCCAAATATCCATATAGATAAAAAATATCCAAACGAAATATACCATGATATCCATATGATATAGATAATATCCAAATATAGTACAAGATAACCAATCATATACAATCCATAAGAATCCATAAAATCATCCAAAAAACTACAAAAACATCATGATACTGACTTCTTCCATTGGCAATCTTCCTTCTTTCAATTTCTTCTTTTCCTACATAAACAAACAAAATGTGCTTTTTTATTCAGGAATTGTGTTAAATGAAACAGAACTAAATTAACACACTTAAATAGCAAATCATTCAAAACCCATAAAATGTTAAGACAGCAACAACATAAAGTTCTGAATTTCAAGGGGAAAAAGATAATAAATCTTTCACAGCTTCTGGTCATTCATAATGATTGATAAATAAAAAACTTTAAACTGAGCAAGCAACGAGTTAGAAAATGCGAGATGGTTTCCCCATTGTGCTCTTCAGATACAAGCATTCACATTTTGCCAGTTCTTCTTCAGCAACGACACAAGTAAATTCACGCTCATTTGCACATTCGGAAAAATATGCTTCTCCTTCATGGCAACATTGCCCACTGCAACACCCATCCAAAGTTTCTTGGTGGCTAACCAATGTGGAAACTTTCCCTGCCTTGTTAAGGCCAGGACCAAGAAGACGAGGAATCATTTCAACAAGCAGAAACTCATGTGTAGATATTTGTATACGGACATGCATGCATTCATATAGGTATTGATAAGAGAAGAAAATCAAACAATAATATAATTCATTAGCATTTAAAGATTACAGTTCATTTATTCCCATCTGCTAAGTAATATAAAACCTTGCTTGGACACATGATCAGAAGTGTTACTTTATACGGCAGCATGAGGGAAATTATTTAAATATTGTTTTAAAGTTATTAAGGCAAAGAGAGTGATAGGCAATAAAGCACATCAGATTTGAAGAATTGATATATTGCATGTTTACATATATTAAACGTGTGCACATCCTATTTGAAATATTGCATTATTTGAATGTATTAAACTTGTCCATACTTTATATTTCTATGTACTTGTGAAAGGATATCAAAGGGTAGGAACTTTCCAATGAAAATAATGTGAAAAGGGCATTTACATTGAGTTACAGATGACATAATATTTAATAAATTTACTCCATGGATTAACATGCAGTTCATCTTAAATTCAACTAATCAATATAAATATACAATAGGGAGCAAAAATTCACATAGCCGAAACTATGAAAAGTGTATAGGTAAGTACTAATAGTCCATGAAATTTAAAAGGTAGAACAAGGAAATGATCTATCAGTGATCACCATCATTAATGATTTAGGTTATACGATGCATCACAGAAATATAGAATTACTCAAAACATGGCATCATAGAAACTAAGAATATACCAGTCCTCCAACAACAAGATGATCAAGCATTCCAGGAAACGTTTGCTTCGAAATGCATCTCTTCCCAATCCATAGAAAATTTTCCCCATTAATCTCCACATAACCATTCATATCAACACCATATGCCTAGATATAAAAAAAAGTAAAACAAGGAAAACACAAAGCAGAAGATTAGTAAAAAATAGTTCTCATTCCCAAAACATGATCTGAGGATTGAGATAATCTAATAATGAAGACAACAAAAACTTCCATGATTCACAAAGAAAGAAGCTAGAAAACAACAAGAACAGACAACAAATAAAAATATGCATCTCATTCTTTTGTACACACGTAGTCAACGTGATATAATGCAAGTTTATGGTGATAGATAAGATGGTCACCAATCACCATAAATTTCTCAATCATGAAGAGCTCGATGGAGGTACTTAGGGATTCCGCATGCTTAAACAACAAGCTAAGGTAAAGACCATAGATTTCTCAAGCATGACAAGTTCTGCTGGTGATACTTAGATTTCAATGGTCAAATTTGAGTCATATGTCAATTTTCATGTTAACAATGTAGTTACGATGCAGTATCACGTTATGATAAGTAACAGAATATCTAACTAGTGAACCAATTTCCAATGGGGAAAGGAACTGTTGAGACCAATTTCACATTTCCAAATGTTCTTTAAAAAGCAGAACAATATGGGAGGTTAATAAAATGGGTTACTTAACTCAGTCAGTAGGTTTGAATTTGAAACCTCGCACAGCAATGAAATCAGTCAAAGCCTGAGA